>JAECUM010011776.1:0-24071 GCA_016617855.1 Megalonaias nervosa | reverse complement strand
TATATATATGATAAAGAATATATGTAATAGATATTTGTGTAATGACCACTTGATTACAACCCAGAAGAGCGGATTCGTGTGGTGGGGATGTAATGAAAATCTTAGGTGTGTGCTATGGGAATCAGGAGCTATTGGAACGTTTTACAATCCATGGGTAGTTGGGTTCTGGGAGCAGTCGATGGTCAGCCATAATGTCTGATTTTAAAAATGATTAATCAATGACATTTTTGTATGGCTTATCCTTCCCAAATGATTCAGACTCTTCCAGTTTTGGAAATTATATTTTGTCGTGTTCGTGCGAGAAATATCAAAATGGGAGGTTATTGATGATTCTATATCATCAGCCATCAATTCTGTCTTGACTACCTCTCATAGATCATGTCATTGATTCCACAAGTCCCTAGTGCTCTGAGTCACCTGTGCTATTTTTGTGTTTATCCAAAGCCAACTCCTTTACCGCTATTTCCACATTAAAGCAAAAAATAATTAAATGAATAATTGAAGTCAAGACATATAAACAAAGAAATATTGATGGCATATGTCTCATGATGGTGCATTGTGCTCATTTATATTTATTTCATATAGCTTTAGTTTCCTGTGTTATCTGAAAATGTTTATTGGCCTTTTGTCATGTATTATGCAAGCATCAATGATACGATATATTAAACTACTACAAATTACATTTCTTATATGCATATTTTTTTTCTCCGTTAACTTTACATTGTCAGGATCGTGCAATATTTTATGATACTGAACTCGCGCACTCAATTCATACTGTATTCACGAGAATAAAGGAACTTCTTTCTATTGTAAACAAACAATGGACGCAGACGCCAGTAATTTTGATTTATTTTATTTGTCTGTGGATGAAGTAAACCAACTGCTTGAGCCATTTGAAAGTAAAGATGCCAAAGTTGAGAATGTGAAAGAATTCATAGAATCACAAAAGAAACTTTCAACGAAGCAGGCGATTGAACGCGATATCAGAAATGTGCAGCGATGGCTGTATAATAACAAACGTGAGACACGCTGCATTGAAAATGTCATTCCGGATCATATATACACGTATTTATAACGATTCGCAAGGCCAATGGGTCTGACTATGAGCCATGCTCTTCAGATTCTATAAGACCCTGTTCATCTTTACCTTCAATATTTGAAACAAAGAAACTTGGAAATAATGGATGACAATAGCACCTTTTAGTCGACATCAATTCCAATGCAGAAACTGACAGAAACTTCCCAGATATGGTAATTATATTTCTAAAGATTAATCAATGTCCTTATTTCAAGTAAAAATATAAACAACGAAAAAATAGTCGTACAATTTTTTTCAGACAATATAAAAAATGAATGAAAATAAAATTATATCAAAGTAAACAAAAAATATTGGAAAAATCTGTAATAAATTGTAAACTCTGCACATTTATACCAAACAATTTTCACAATCAAATGCATCAATCAACGTTGCAAATATAAGACAACAGGTTTTTATGAACGTGTGCATTGGAAAGAAAATTAAATATAAAATATATTTTACTGGACAAATTATTAAAAATTGCAGGTATTATCCGAGACCAGTGGGGGTTAATCAACTTAGAACTCTGATGAAACGAGCTGCAGAAAGGGTAGAAATCCAAGGGAGAATTACCAACCATTCAGTAAGAAAGACTACTGTGATAACCCTGTTGAAAGCTGGGGTCCCTTCAACAAAGACCTTGCATGTGACTGGACATAAAATATGTCATCTATAACTAGTAATAATAATGAAAACAAATCTACTTGCCTTTTTCTCATCTTTAATCTCCTCCTATGGGCTCTTTCTGCTAATAAGAATTACGTGGTTTCCAAATAATGATCCACATCACGGAAATGTACTGTAATATGTAAGCATATAATCCAGACTACATTTTTGAAACCGAAATCACGATCCAAAGTAGACTCTACTGCACTCCAAAACGAAAGGAATTTGATGTTCACAAAAAAAAAATTGTTGAATCCAGAATCTTCTTGAGAAATTAAATTTTAAAACTTTCATATTTTTCCAGCTTACGATTCCAAACTATCCATGGCAGAACAGAAACAATTATGCAACTTGTTGCCAATCCCAGTCACCCAAGTCACACGTACATCGTGCGGAAAACACACAGAAGGAGATAATCAGAATTTAGCTGGATTGACATAAAAACTAAATCTCTCCATTTCTGACCAGCTAGGAACTTTTGTTCAATAGCGCAGTCATTCATAATATGACTTTAAATTTCAATTTCAGATAGAGTAAAATGGGATTTCTTTTTTAAATGAGTGACTGAGCGCGCGTTACACTATGAAGTTAAATGGTCCGTGGGCGGAGCTATGTGCGCATGAATACTGTTATTGTGTATTGACGAATCAACGGTTGTGAATTTATTTTGGAATAAAGCAGAAATCAAATGTACTGTTCCTTGTAATGTATTTTATTAGTAAGCTTTAGGTAATTAAACACAAATGAGCATATAATTAAAAGGTCACTGTATTTGTATGGGAAAATATGAAATCGTTTTGTCGGATGGATATACTGCACTCCCAATGTTGTGCAGTATAGCCATCCGAAAATCTCGTTCATCTTTTCCTTTACAAATGCAGTAACCTATAAGTACATGCCGAAATCATAGGAAAAGGTACTGACAGGAAATAATACAATAACTAATAGAATCCACGGACCTAAATAATAAGTATAAAGCAATGACCAAAATATGATGCCGCAAGTGTCAAAACCGACTAAACGTTATGCTACAACTCTGTTGTCTTAAACAAAGTACCAGAAAAGAGCAAACACCAACAAGTTTTGCTCGTGGTAATCCAAACAAGTTCCGATGTTGATTGAGTTGATGTGCCAGTAATCTTGATTGTGATCATGCATCAAGAGTCTTTTGATATATCATAATAATATAATGCAGGATGTTCTTGTTTGCATTCACTATAATTTTCTGTCCAACAATATCATTGAACACTTTGTAATTCCAGAGAGTAATACTTTGAATAAATCCAAATCAAAAACTGAACACAACGATAAAAATGATTTTGCTTCAGATGTTAAAGCAAGAATAAGTAATTTTTCAAGTAAGCATCGAGAAAAATCTAAGATGTCAACAAGATTTTGTCAATTACTAAACGTATAATAATGAATATGGCAAACGTCTGGTATTTCCATGGGGTAATACCGCTATTCTTGACTCAAATTGAGATAATCATAATGTTGCTTAGAAAAATCAACATCCCTAGTCAGGTACACAGTGAACTTGACGTTGGACTAAGGTCAATTAGAAAAGTCAAATATGCATATCATAGAATCATGGAGAAAAGAGAATAGAGAAAACAAATTAAATGTACATAACACCTTCCTGTCATGAATGAAAAGTAAGATTTAAACAATTAAAGTTCTCTTTTAAATATTAGTCAAACATATATGAGACTAAACTTTGCATCAGCTAAAGTTTAATGAATGACATAAATATACATGTAGACAAATAATACTTCCATACTCATGAAAGTGCATAGACTATTAAATTATCTTTTCTGCTCATGTGCTTGATGTAAATATTGTATTCCTGCAATATCAACCTGCACTTTAAAAATTTCTGATATTTGTTTCTCATCTTCCCAACGAAACAACAGGGATTGTGATACAAGTGAATACAAAAGTCGGGGAACAAGCTGAATGCGTCAAAGTGTTGCAAAGAAAATATCAAACGCAGACATTCCTTCTCAATTATGGAATAATTTCTCTAGCGCTTATTTAGTTTTTAGAAAATTATCACAATGGATGATCTAAACTGTTTCGTCTTCTTTAATCAATATTATATCAAAACCCGATCCTCTACATCAACATACATTTTAAATGATCTGGTGAAATTTGGAGATGAAAGAACTAGTGCTGTGTTACCTTTGGCCTTTGAATTTTTCAAAATCTTCTGATATTTTCAGACCAGTACAAATTTGTTTTCTTAATAAATTTATTTGTCAGATCTACAGCCATTATGGAAAACTTGGAGGAAAATTCGGATAACATCCAGCCATACCCAAACATCGCATCAGTTTCTGTTTATTGATAAGAACAGGGACGTCAGAGATAGCAGTAACCTTATCGTTGATATGATTGTCACAAAGTGTATTAATATAATAATACAAACACGGCAAAAGTCACCTTTGCTTAAATTAATTGACAGATTTGCATCAGTTATTCTATCAAAGAATTCTCGAACGGTCTCCACGTGATTTTCCATGGTGTCGTTGTAGATGATGGCATTATCTATATAAGAATCACAATTATCTAGACCAGAATAAATCATGTTCACTGAAAATTGGAAAGTACGAGGCGAACTATTCATCCATCATTTTATTTCATAAAGTCCATCTGGAATTACAAATTCCGGAATTTGCCAGGATCCTTTCAAAAGGTCAAACTTAATGACATATTTCCCTTTTCCAATTTTGTCAAATGACAAAGTTACCCAAGAAGAAGTGTATTAGCGAATCCGCACTCTACTCCATGAATAAAAACACTTTCATTAAGGAAGAAAAAGGGCAAACTCTTAACAAAAGGTTAACAAAAACTCCTATTTCCCGCAGAATCACCAATAAGTCATATAGAACCTTTCAACATGAATGGGACATCATTCTACATAATAAAATCAGACTTAGGTTTGTTTCACTAAAAACCTATATTGTTTTCAATACATTACCGAGACCTTGACCTCTTATAACTATGAGCATTTATAATAGTTATGTCTTAATTCTGTTGCTTATTTTTCAATCTATAGCAATCAGAAATAACGTAAACCATTCTTTTTGCAATAGGTGCGCGTAATTAGAGCTAAGGATTTTTGGTCAATCTTTTCAGAAACTGTATTCTTAAAAGCTGTGCCAGATTGAGGAATGGAAGTGTTCATATAATACTGAAACTTTTTCAGTGTTATGAGCAGCATGTTCTAACGTTTCCACCTTTGCTCATCAAGTTAGGGATTAACGCCAATATGGACGCAGTTCTTTAATACCTCAACTAATATGTGCGACCTGACAGTAACATAGTCTTGACCAACTTTTATGGCTGAGCTAAACCTATCAAATATTTGCTCTCTTTCTATTACAAATTCGAAATCAGTCTGTTCATTTTAATATTTTGTACTTCCTAAACCTTTGTCGATATACCTCTTATCCATGTCTAATCTGATTCACACCATATTTCACTGTTATACATGAAGATCTGACAGCGACCCATTATGGGTCATGATCTGATAACCTATGTTATTACCATAATCGCTAATTGTATCAACCAATCAGATAAAGCCTTATATTTTCGCGTTTGGAGACAAAGCAATGTGGATGAAGAGCAGGAATGTGGTACCGAACGATTTCATTCACTGCCAGATAAAACTGCATCTCCATTGGTTAATTCAAAGGTCACCAGAACATGACCATTAAGCAGTTTGTCAGATATTCACGTAGGACGGTGGAGATCTAATCTTACTGAGTTTGACCCATCTCATAACCATTGAGATGTATTCCTTAACCAAAACATAATCTGCACTCTGTTGCGCTGCGAGTGAAATGTAAATATCACGATCTCTGCCAATTAGTACACTTTCTAATAGCAATGTCCAGCACTCTCTTGGCTATTTCAATGTTTCAGCAACTTTCTAAAAATGTCGCGACTACTGATCTGCTTTGTTGTCCTTGAAAAGGGAGAACTAACACGAAATTTCAGGCAACATCAAAACCTGAGCTTGTGTGTAATGGGAGAGAGCAGTTACCACTTACTAGCTCTAATTCTTTTAAACTGAATTAAATTTCGCTTTCTTTATTTTTTAATTCCTTTCAATCTCTCTTTCCTCTTTCTGCAACTGCGATTCTATTTTTCTTCTTTTATCTTTCTCTCTGTCCCTGTATTCACCAATCTTCTCTTACTTTGTTATCCTCCTTTTTCTGCAACAGCTTTTCTATTTCATCCTTCTGTAATCTCATTTGACTGACCCATTATTTATGCAACTGCATTTCTCTTTCTTCCTTATGTCATTGTAGTGCCTCTCTTTCCTCTTTCTGCAAATGAAGCTTTCTTGACTATAGCCCCATCTTGTGTTTTAATTTTAGTTCCATAACGTTCATTTTAGAGACCAATAGGGATTTACTAATCAAACCCAAAGCACATTTATATCAAAACATCTTTCTACACAAATACTGGCCCAAAATATTGCTTTATTCCTTGCCTTGGTAAAGAAGCATTTGCCTAAGAAAGATAATATTCACTGGAAAGCTTGATCAGTTCATCATGTTCATTCATAAATAACATCGTTCAGTGCTTTGCTCGCAGAACCAACAAGCATACGCCTGATTCACGTATTTCGAATGCCAAACATTTGATTGCTCAAAGCGGATCCTACTATTGAGTGCTATATTAGCCAAAGCCTTTGCATACATATGTGGTTACTTGTATTGGTGAGAACATATACAATTAAAGGTGGCATGATGGACAAAATGTTCAGAAAGATGATTGCAGGAACTGGTAGTGCACACAATATTTATTTCAAAAGTATGCGATTTGAATTGTATGAAAGGAGGTTTAAAAATTGATTTGCGTTCGATATTGTTATAGATCAGTGCCCATTGTATCCCAATATTCGTCCTCGAGATAGCTTATATGACATTACACTTACAAACAACTCTGTGATGGTATATGACGGAAATAATAGGTATGAACTAAACTACACCCTTCTGCGTCCATTCTACCAGCAGCACATTGAGTCAAATACACAATCGGTTAAAGAAATATAAACATATATAGTTGAATGCTATATTACGAGATACAGAATCATAGACATGGAGCGTTCTTATTTAAATACATTCTCCCTACGATTAGCCATACTTCATAAAATGATTACTCAAAGATGATGTTATCTTAAAAGATCCCGAATATAAGTTGAACCATTGAGTGGTATAATATGTTGATGAATCTACTAATCCTACAATTGATAATAATATAACCCTCATTAACTTTTATCACAAAATCCAAGTTATACAATGCGAACACAAACACGGCTATGGTGGTGTAAACTAAAAATATTCAAATGAGATGAAGCATGGCTGTTGGATTATTTGATGAATCAAAGCATTATTTGTCAAGTATCCAGTAATTTCCATACGGTTAATGACTAAATGGTTCTGTCTTTATTCTTTAGAGACGAAATTAAAGACAAAACTTCAAACAACCATAGCCACCGGATCAATAATTTTCAGACCGCTTTCAATAGAATGTTAATAAACAGAATACTGTTCTTTATAATTTCCTCAATCTGATAACGTCACTCCGAAAAGAGGTTATATAATCCGCAGATACTGCATTTATATCCCTATTTGATGTTCCCTTATCATGCCAAATGTATCAATAATTTCAGGTTTCATTGCCCAGTATAATGCCAAATGGTATACGCATTTCATTTCGATTGTAAGTATCATCCCTAATGTGACACGTATTTCTCCTTTTTTATTGTCCAGTACCATGCCTATGTGGCAGGTATTTGCCATTGCTTTAATATTTAGCCAACTTTGATATATTGAGCCTAGCATGTGAAACATTAGGATGACTGTGGACGTAAAAGACTCGTATACAGAGATGTTATGTAGATTTTCGTAATATTTGTATTATATGCTACTGATTAAATTATTGTGTTCAAACTGTTGGAACACTGGTTCAAGAATGAATTTAGTCTCATGATTTACTGTCCAATCTGATCAATTACGTAGTTCAAATTGATTCTAGCTTTCATTTTGGAAGACGGCCAATTTCAATCTTTCTATGTAACCTACGTAATGATTATTTTTGTTGTAATTACATACCATGTTTTATAGGTGATCACACCGATCAACGTTAACCCCATTGATTAACGTTTTAATCGTGTTTTTGTTTGACTGAACACGATTAGGGTTATTGGGAACTGAAATTTTGCAGCTGCACACGATACACGTTGGGGAAAATGTAGATGGACTACGATGTACGATGGATGAGTTGAAATGCAGTGAACAGCCCAGAAGTTGAGGAAACAGATGTGATAGAGTAATAAAATTGTGCTCTTCACTCAGTGATGATCAGACCGAGAATTACCATCTTTATCAATGATGCTTTCAGATAGAGACTCATCATCTTCAGTCAATGATTCGTTCAGAATCGGTATTACCATCTTTAAGCAACGATATATTTGGATAGAAAACTACCATCTTCGATGAACGATGCATTGGAATAGAAAATTGCCATAATTAGCTAAGGATTAATTCAGATGGATAAATACCATCGTTCAGATACAAAATTGCCATCTTCTATCAATGAAGCGTTTAAACAGAAAGCTGTCGTTCCCAATTAATTAGGCGTTCAAATAGAAAATTGCTATTTTCAATCGATGATGCGTTCAAACAGGAAATTATCAACTTCAGTCGGTGATCTGTTCAGGTACAATTGTCATCTCCCATCAATGATACAGTCAGACAGAGAATTGCCATTTTCAATCGGACAGAAAATTATCAACTTTAGTCGGTGATGTGTTCAAGTACATTTGTCATCTCCCATCAAGGATACGGTCAGACAGAGAAATGCCATCTTCTACCAATCATTTGTTTAGGTAAAACGTTACCATGTTTAATCGATTTTTTAGACAGAACATTACCATCTTCAGCCGATGATGCATTCAGATAACGCATTACCATATTCAGTGATGCGTTCAGCTACAACGTTGCCATATTAATCACATAATGTCGCCATTATTATTATTATTATTAGTAGTAGTAGTAGTAGTAGTAGTAGTAGCAGTAATAGTAGTAGTAGCAGCAGCAGCAGTTGGAGCTGTAGTGCAATATTTAAAACACGTATTTGTCATAGTCTTCTCACATTTAATATGTAACTTGGCCACGCATATTAAGTGAATGAAGGCTGGGGTTTGTACCACAAAAAGGAAATCCCAGTCAATGACACATTAAAGGTTATAACGGTCATCAGCAATAGAGGTACTTAATTAATAAAATATATGAAGTGCTTTCCTTGGAGAGAAAAAAATCGAAGTCAATAGGTTACATTACTTGTCCCCAAACACCAAAAAACGATCTCGCAACTTAAAGTTTCTCCAACAATGAGAACACACTATATAAACTATTTTAAGACAGACAGACTCACACAGACACGAACATCTAGTCGAGCTATTTGGTGCTATGCTTGAACGTATAAATCGGCTATGTCTCGTGGGGAGACAAATAATATAACCCCGCGACAATGATTTATTTGTCCTGGTACAAACACCATTATCTATTATTTTTATCACCCACTGTTTTCAAATTATATTAAAACAACATGACACTTTGCTATTTAGTTAACAGATTCGAGATACAATATTGTTTATCAGGTATTTTTATTGCTTGAGGGTAAAAAGTGAGCATCGTGATAATCATTTTTACTATGTAACTGGATGAAGCTTTCCAAATCACGGAATTATTTTTACAGCAGTAAGAATATATATTGGTTGTACATTTATCCTGCCGTTAAGAGAAACCAATCAATTGTCTTTGCTTACACTCTCTCTCTCTCTCTCTCTCTCTCTCTCTCTCTCTCTCTCTCTCTCTCACACACACACACACACACACACACACACACACGGTCGTGGTAGCTCTTTAGAGAGTTTGGATTTTTCATTTTGTAGTCAGTGATATGTATAGTCTGTGGGCTTGGATTAGCGTTTTCTGTCATAGTTCGTTCAACACCGTATCGCAAACTTTATGCTATCTCTAGCTCATTAAATTTGCGGATCAGCGTCATTACATGTAACTAACAATATCGTATTCGTTTCACACGAAGTATTTCAAATTAATTACGAACTTTTAGGCACATTTTATTGCGCTAACCTGAACATTTGCTAAGTTAGGCCAACATATAGGATAAATTTTACGTTGCTGTATGGAACGAACCGTACGTTCTAGCATAACAACAAGTAGCTCTACTACATGTTCGTGTCTGTGTGAGTCTGTCTCTCTTAAAATATTTTAATTAGTTTGTTCTCAATGTTGGAGAAACGTTAAGTTGCGATATCGTTTTTTTGGTGTTTATATATATATATATATATATATATATATATATATATATATATATATATATATATATATATATATATATATATATATATATATATATATATATATATATATAGTTGTTGTTATTGTTGTTTGATTTTAGAAGAACTTTGTCAGGTACAGAATAAAACAAGGGCTACATCTTTATCAAAGTAGTTCACACCATGTCTGAGACGACCTGACTGAGACAACCAGACGGAGATAAGAAAAGCAAGGTTAGGAAAACAGCTACATTCCTCTGTCACATGGGTCACTAAGGGTAGATTGGTATTTAGATTTATCGTGCAACTGGATCACGGGATTTATTTGCGGCTGTAATTACAGGTAGGGGAACATATGAACGAGTTTTTCGGATGTGTATACTGCGCGACCTTGGAGTGCAGTATATCCATCCGAAAAAACGAGTTCATTTTTTCCTATAAAAATGCAGTAAACTTTTTATTATATGTTCATTTATTTATTCTACCCAAGGCTTAAATATATAAATAAAAATACACTACAAGAAACAAAGTAACTGAATGTATGCCGTATTCCAAACTACATACACAAGCGCAGATTCATCATTACACAAAATCATTATTAATGCGCACGTAACTCCGCCCAGATAAATTTGAAGTTGGTCGCGCGCTTCACATAAGTATCGATAGAAAAGAGCGTTTTGGTCTACTTGAAACAGAAATTTGGAGTCATATTGTGAATGAATGCGCATTGCAACAAATTTTCCTTTTGGTCTGGAATGAATAGAGTTTGGTATTTTTGTCGATTCGACGAAATTGTGTGATTATGGACTTGATTGATCTACTTGAAGTACGTCGATTTCAGCGTCTGTGCCAATTCTACATGAAATGCGTCGTATTGAAGCAGCGAGGGAGAAGTGGGTTGACATCGGCAAGCGTGTTTATGTTTAGGGGGGGTTGACAGTAATGGCGGCTATAGGTGGAAGCTAGTAAAAGTGGCTCTGTAGATTTTGGCGGTTATAAGTGGTTTGTTTTACAGTGAAATGGTCTATCGTCCACTGTATCAATGTTAACTGCAGCCAAATCTACAGTATGTATTGCAACACCATGGATGTTTTTATTATAGATGTTTGTATTCTTTGTGCGTATGCGTGTGAGTGTGGGTGTGAAAGCCATGCATATAATAAATTCAATGTGATAATTACTTCATACATTCCTGTACAAGAACATGTATACGTAAAATTTCTGCCGTTCTCATGGATAATAACATAACAATTATATCTATGAATGTTAGAGGCCTGCAAGGTTCAGTCTTTAAACGAAGGGACATTTTCCACTGGGTAAAACAAAAGAATGTATCTATAGTATGTTTGCAAGAAACTCATAGTACAAAGAATGATGAAATATATTGGGCAGCTGAGTGGGGATACAAATGTATATTTAGCCACTGCTCTAGTAATAGTGCTGGGGTTGCAATACTTTTTAGAAATACTTTCGAATTTTTAATTCACAGAGAAAGATGTGACAGTCAAGGAAGGTTTATCATTTTAGATATTACAATTAATGGCAACAGAATAACCCTCGTGAATTTGTATGGTTATAATGATGATAATCCCAGCTTCTTTAGAAAGTTAAAGGAGGAGATTTTATTTCTTGATAACTCATCAATTATAATGTGCGGAGACTGGAATACTGTTCAGGACTAAGACTTGGATACTTATAATATTTTATATGACAAACACCAACAGTCTAGAGCAGTGATTCAAGACCTGAAAAACGAATTGGAACTAATTGATCCCTGGCGAATTTCGAATCAAGACTTAAAGATGTATACCTGGAGGCAAAAATCTCCCTTGAAACAAGGTAGATTAGATTACTTTCTCGTATCTGAAGACATTAATATGAATACAGTTGATGCGTGTAACTTACCTGGATATAAGTCTGATCATTCAGCTATTGCTCTGAGGGTGGCTTTCTCAACGTGTTCAAGGGGAAAAGGATATTGGAAATTTAATGCCCAACTGTTGAGGAACATTGAGTATACTGATTTGGTCAAAGAGTGTATAGCTGACACTGTAAATGAATATTATATAGGGGGAAATAAAGATGACTCCCTCCGTGTTTCTCTTTCCTGTAATGATCAAATGTTCTTTGAAATATTGAAAATGAAAATAAGATCTGAAACTATATGTTTTTCTTTTAAGAAAACAAAAGAGAAACGGGAACAATTAAAGATATTTGAACAGAAAATAATAGAAATTTATGTGGAACTGTCGAATAACATAGACGGGGATACTCTAGAAAATTTAGAGGAATAAAAGCAGCATTAGAGGAATCTAAGAAAAAATACATAGAGGGTGTTATCTTAAGATCTAAAGCCAGATGGTATGAATTTGGAGAAAAAAGCACAAAGTACTTTTTAAATCTTGAAAAAAGAAATTATGTCAATAAGACAATAAAGGAAATTATTTTAGATGATGGGACAAATTTATCTGATCAAATAGATAATTTAGAAGCCCAAAGACAGTTTTATATGGAATTGTACAAAAGTAGAATTGTTCAGCTTGATGAAGAGGAGACTCAAGAAATTCAAAATAGTTTATATAACCAAAATAGAATTTTTAATCACAATATTAAACTCAGTCAAGAGAAAAGAGAATCGTGCGAGGGTCTGATTACAATTAATGAATGCGGTATGTCTCTAAAACGGATGGGAAATGGAAAAAGTCCTGGCTCAGATGGATTCTCTGTAGAGTTCTATAAATTCTTCTGGAAGACTCTTGGGGGATTCCTTTGCAGGTCAATAAATTACGGATACACTGTAGGAAAACTTTAATAATTTTCAGACTCAAGGAGTCATAACATGTCTACCAAAGGAAAAAAAAAAGACAGAAGAGTTTTCAAAAATTGGAGACCTATATCACTTTTAAATATTGACTATAAGATTGCTTCGGGAGCCATTGCAGCCAGGATCATAAAGGTTCTTCACTCAATAATCAGTGATACCCAAAAAGGATTTATGAAGGGTAGATTTATTGGAGAAATGACCAGGCTACTATACGATATCATGAATCAACTTGAGAATGAAAATAAATATGGTTTATTATTATTAATAAACTTTGAAAAAGCCTTTGACTCAATTGAATGGACCTTTGTGGAAGAAACTTTACAATCTTTCAACTTTGGTGATTCCGTTTGTAAGTGGTTTAAGCTGTTTTGTAATGATTCTAAAAGTTGTGTTATAAACAATGGGCATATGTCATCTTTTTTTAGACGTGAAAGAGGATGTCGTCAAGGAGATCCCCTTGCACCTTACTTGTTTGTTATCGGGGTTGAGATTTTAGCTATAACTTTAAAGCAAAATGAGGATGTACGGGGACTGATCTTTGATGTCAATGAATATAAATTGGGTCAGTATGCCGATGACGCTTTTATTCTTCTTGATCGATCTCAACTTTCTCTTAAAGCAACTATGAATATCTTGCAATGTTTTTTTCTATTATCTGGACTTAAATGTAACATAACAAAAACAAAAGCCATTTGGATTGGAAACAAGAAATTTTCTAATGAAAGAATATGTCCCGATATGTGCCTAATTTGGTCCTCCTCTAACTTTACACTCCTTGGCATAGATTTTTCGCCAGATTTGCAACAAATGGTGGAAATTAATTATATGAAGAAACTAACAAAGGCAAAACGAATATTGGCAAGCTGGAGTCAAAGACATCTGTCAGTAGTTGGTAAGGTAATTGTTGTAAAAACCCTTGTTCTGCCCATATTCATACATCTTTTCTCAGCACTTCCAAATCCATCAGCAAAAGTTGAAGCAGAACTAAATTGTACATTATTTAAATTTGTATGGGGTGGAAAAGTAGAGAGAATTAAACGTGATATACTAGTAGCCCCAGAGAACGAGGGAGGACTCAATATGATACATATATTCTCATTTATTAGGTATATTAAGATAGGATGGGTAAAACGATTGCTGGAAAATGAAAATGGAGCTTGGCAGAACTAAGTCAATACAACTATACTCAGAAATAAAAAGGATATTTGAAAGTTAGGGACAAGGAAATTAGAAGAACTTAGTAAGCTCATTACAAACAGTTTTTGGAGAGATGTCATTTTGGCAGTATCTTATTGGAAAGAGGAACCGCAAAGTCCAAATGAGTTTTTATCCATGAGTATTTTAAATTTTGTCCCCCCCCCCCAGAATATTCTATCAATACAAATCCTGGACAGAAGCCGGTTTTGAAATTTTGAATGATCTAGTAGATGATCATTGTAATTTAATACCTTTTGAAATGATGAAACAAAAAACTAGAAGCGATGACTTCTTGAAATACTTCTCCTTAATATCCAAAAATTCCAAAAGCATGGAAAGAAGCCATAGAAAACCATTTAGCACATAATAATTTTGATAAGCAGGAGGATAAAATAATGAACCTGCAAAAACATAATTCACTCAAGTTTGTTTACAAAGATCTTTTAAAAAAGGCTAAAAAGCAACATACTGCTAAGCAAGAATCTTGGATGCAAGTACTAAATAAAAATATAAGTAGTGAGGAGTGGTCTGAGATTTATGGCCAGGCAAAATGTTGTACCAAGGATACCAAGTGTTGATCTCTTTTAACTTTAAATTAATCCACAGAATAATCGCTACTAATGATTTTTTGAAAAGAATTAACATATTGGACGACAACAAATGATCGTTCTGTAAGAGAGAGAATGAAAGTATTGAACATCTCTTCTATGATTGCAATATTACTTCACTGTTCTGGTACAGTTTTATTGAACATTTTGCACCTTTTTGCCCAAATATTGTACATTTGTCCAAAAAAGAAACACTTTTAGGAAGTTAACAAGTGGACAGTTTGTGTAATTTCTTGCTTATTTTGGCAAACTATTATATTTATACTTGCAGATTCAATATGCAAAATTATTCCATTTATGCTTTTATGCAGAGAGTTGTAATGTATAAGAACATTGAAAAATACGCTGCTAAGGTAAATAAAAAAGAGGACCAATTTCTTCAAAAATGGACCTCAACAAATGAATAGGTAACTTGTATCTGATTGGATGGTAAACAGGAACAAAACACTATTTTCAAAAGTCTATGTCACCTACATGTATTCGTCTATTTAAATTGAGTATCTAAAGAGATTGTGTGTCATATGCAAGTGTGCATGAGTGTGTGTGTGTTGTCTTTTCTTTTTATATAGATTATATTTATTATCCCTAGTTTATCTGGAAACAAGAAATGTTTGATTGTAAAGTGACCTTGGGATGCTTCCCCGACCCAATGGTCAACCTATTACGGGGATAATAATAATAATAATAATAATAATAATAATAATAATAATAAATAAATAAATAAATAAATAAATAAATAAATAAATAAAAAAAAAAGCGTGTTTATGTTCTGTCATTGAATGATTCAGATCATAATGTGGGAAAAATATGAAGTCTTTTAATTACGATTATCGAAAAGACGCCGTGGAATTTAAAGTTTATTTCATTTTGAGTGCAGTAAGGAGGATGTAATTGCACTTGGAATATAGTCGAAATTACAGTACAATTTCGAAATGTGTAATCAAGGTTGAGAACACATGACATGTCTCATATAATTCGGATTTGCAGGCCTAAGAAAGTACATTTTGAGGAAATTACGAATGTAAAACTGTAAGTATATTTTTGCAATTTTTATTACTAGCTAATGAAGACAGTTTGTGTCTTGTAGCTTGCATGTTATTTGTAAGGACCCTGTCTGGTGTCTATAGCTAGCCAAAATCTGAAACATTCTATCAAACAAGTTAGCGCAAAATGTGGCAAAGCAGCTGGTGTGTGGCAGTCCATTAAACATTTGCTTTAGTTCATGTAGAAACAAATTATTTTTTACAATAGAAAGTAGTTCCTATATTCGCGTGAATGCAATATGTTGATCGCGAGTTCAGAATCGCAAAATATTGCACGATTCTGTCAATGTAAAGTTAACGGAGAAACTATAACATTCTCTTTGCTCAAAATTCATTTCTTGTCGAAAATAGTCAATTGACAAGCATTATGACAATTAAGTTTTGTCTCTTGTGAAAGGAATTTTAAAACAGGTGAATCTAGTGTAAAGTTCAATAACCTCTAATTGCACTTTGGCAACACCTGAAAATGTATCAAAAGAGGAATTAATTAAATGGAAATTGAGAGAAAATAGTTTGCCTTATTGAACAATTTAATAATTAAATTTTCTTTAATAAATGAAATATATGTATGTTTGCTCTAACTAGATATTATTTGCAAAGCGTAATGACTTTGTCTTTCACTTCATGTTTGGGGATAAATTCAGAAAATCAATTGTAGAAAAGGATTATAAATCTAACGACGATTCGATATTGTTTAATTAATAAACTTTGAAAAGGTCTTAAGCATTCAAGTAAACTTGACGGTATTAAACGGCAAGGGATCTAAAAAGTGGAAAAAAATTAAGTAATTATTCAAACACTCTCTCGTTCTGACACGCACGCGCATAAACACACACATACATACGGTCGGTGTATATACTTTAAGGTGTATGTCAGGTATTGAACTGTTCGTTTGTATTACTCTCGTACACATTAACTCCAGACGTAACAACTTTTATCTCCATTTTTATAGCACCAAAAATAGCTCGCACTACCCTTACTGCATTTGCTCTGCGGTGCACAACAATAATCCCAGTTGCCATCCATATCGACATAGCACCAATAAGCTCTATATCCATTTTGTAGTTCATTGACGTGCATGCTACATGGAAATGTTGCAAGACATGGCCTTCCTTGGATATCGTTCTTTAGACAATTTTCACAATATTGCCATATACTTCCAGATGTACACCACAAGTATGACATTCCACTATAATCGCATGATCCAGAACAGCAATATTCTCAATTGTCGCTAAAGCCAGTATAGCACCAGCTATATGTTACGCCTTGATTATACCCGCAACATTGGTTGTCCAACACATTGTACGTCCAACAGTATAAACCTGAACTGGAAGTTTGTCACAATCGTACGGTGATTGCTGCAGGGAATGGAGTTAACTTTTTTATTTTTGGAGTCTATGTTCCGCAGTATTAATGTGACCGTGTGGTTGGATATTTTGTTTTGTAGTATTAATGTAATCTTGTGATTGGATACGATGTATCCCAACAATTACCATTAATGCAAGTAACATGTTCATCATCCTTCATACCTAAAATAGAAACAAGGTCAAGTATTCAGGGATTTCTCTTTTTATATGAAATTGTACTTACCCAAGTCTTTGTAATTTGCATAGATGATTCTGTCTGTTTAATGTTCACTTCCCATGTCCGTGCATGTGACGAGTAAATTTGCACTTCATCTTTCACAGTGGGTTTTATGTGACTTAATGTTCGCTTGTCATCATAAAAATTAACCTACTATGGTCACAAGGAATCTCAATGTCCTGATTAACAGCACAGGTTATAAATCGGCATGCAAATAATGTATACATATGTATGTATGTATGTATGTATGTATGTATGTATGTATGTATGTGTGTGTGTTTGTATGTATGTATGTATGTATGTATGTATGTATGTATGTATGTATGTATGTAAATAACGAGATTACTACTATAAGTTTTACTTCCTCTAACGACTGGTACGGGGCTGCAATGAATAACTAAGCAAATAAATAAAAGAAAAATAAATGTGTTATGAGGTCAATGGTTTGAGCACGCTTAGGCAGTTTCCATAAACCTTAAAACAAATGTTCCATTCTTAAGTAGTCCACATCGGTGATTGAACCTCAAAGAAGTGAAAGTGAGTAATTAGAGGTATTAGCAGTATTGGATGTAATATATGTGAATATTTTTGTGATATTGCTGCGGAAGCCTCAAAGGAAGCCATGAGTTACGATGCCCTGCTGAAGTTAAAAGGGGTATAGGAACCAGCACAAAGACTTTTTTTTATGAATTCTGTTACAATCGTGATGAAATGTTGATGGACAAATTGGAAGCATGTATCTTTCAGCAGCTTAAACAACTAGATACAAATGTTGGTAATTAGAACGCAATTATGACAGTGGTTATTTCTTTACAAAAAACTGTAACTTGTATTTCATAATTCTCGTTTTGGATGAAAAAAAAAACGAAGAAAAGAAAATTATGAAAGAAAAATCGCAATTTTGTGTGGTCTTTTGCATTTTCATGTGCCTATAATTATGTATCTTTCCCACTAAAACACACAACTAAAATTGAAACATGTCGACATTTATCGTGTGCCTTTGGATATAGTTTGTATTGAATACGAGTCTATGAATACTTTGACATCCTTTGTTTTATCAGACTTAGTAATAGTAGTAGAAATGAAAGATAATATTAATGCTAATGTTTCAACCCGTAAAATACATTTTATAGCAGTTATTAAGGTTTATGCCACATGGATAAATTGTTTTAAAAAAAGAGTTTGAAGCTAGCACACTGACTGCAGCATGTGAACTCTTCGAATGTATTTACCTCTCAATTGTAAGATATTTATACAAATTCTGCGATCTTCGACTTTAATGATGGCAAATAAATACACTGGCTGGGATCTTTGAATTTAATATTATAATAGAAACACACTGATTCAGGTCTTCGAATTTAAAATCAGGACAGAAACACGCTGGCTGCGATTTTGGACTTGAATGTTAAAGCAGAAACACACTGACTGAGATATTCGACTATAATATTAGGAGACAAAACACACTGGATGCGATCATCGACTTTTATGTTAGGATAGACAAAGTGGATGCGATCTTCGACTTTAATATTAGGACAGACAGAGCGGCTTCGATATTCGATTTTAATAATAGGACAGAAATAATAGAAGTTTATGTTGGAAATTATTTCTCAATCCAGTTCATTAGTCAGTCTCTATGAGTAGACGTTATAATTACAATATTGTAGACTTGTTAGAAGCAGGTATAAATAATGCTGAATATGCCTTTTCTGACGCATAACAAAATGAATTCGCGGGATATAGTAATGTAGAAGATTTTTAGTAATTTGAGGTACAAATAATTCTGAGGATCAGGTCTTTGGATAAGGCTTTACTGTGCATCTAAAATACCAATTTCCGGCTTGGAAAACCAGACTAATACATCATATAAATGTGAATCAAGATAAATCATGTAAGTGTGAAATCAGAGTTTCGTGATGTATGTTTATAAGGTAATAAGAAGAAACTTATTTTGTAGTATTAGTGCATTTAACAACCTCGCAGTTGAGACATATTGCTGTCTATAGGTCCTTCTAACGACAGGAATCACGAACATAAGCCTGCTTGACATAGTAGGTTGACTTTCTCGGTAATGAGATTCTCATGCCTCTTATATATAGCAAATAAATTACTCAAACGTTAGTACTATGGATCAGGTATAGATATATACATCATGTAGTAACTGTTTAACAGATTGTATCCACTGACATTCCCAGCGCAAACCAATATTAATGAACTTGCGATCGTTGTTTACAAATTGCTTAACATTGGACTAATTGTTGAAACATAAATGTCACAATATAAATAGTCGATGTTTCTAATTCATGGATTTCATCATTTGTGTTAACGAAGTTTTTCATCTCAAGAGCTTACCTTTCTTCTTCAATTGATGTTCCGCTGCTGGGGCAATTTCGTATATCTTGACAACTTAAATTGACTTTGGCTATAATCTTGGGAACAATGCCAGCAAGTCCTTTTCGAGTTGCTATCTGCTGTTTTTGTCATGGACTGTGTCCCATATTTCCATGACCTGCAATATGTATTCAAACTATGACGTCATAATGAAGTGAATAAACGAAGAGACGTACAATTTATCCTTGAGCCATTGGCTGATGGAAACATACTAACTCACAAATCAGGAGACCTCTACGCATGGATGTGAAATAGCCAATATACAAATATGCATTCCAGTTCGTTCTAAATGTATGTATGTATGTATGGATGTATGTATGTATGTATGTATGTATGTATGTATGTATGTATGTAGGCATTTATTTATGAAAACAGGTTCTAGCATTTTGGTAAGTTTTAAGACAGTGTTACGTATATGTAATTTAATTACTTGTGTGTTAGTTTTAAATTCTTTTTTATTTTAATGTTGTTTCATTACATTTTATTGTAATGGTGATTTTCATTAGATTTGAGTCTCTTTTCGGAAAATTGGCTTCTAAAAATGGTACTAATAGCTGCCTCGCTAGTCGCTCAGCATTAAGAGGTTAGTGTTATGACTGGGTGGGACATCATGCTACATGTGACTGGATGGGACGTCATGCTAAATGCTTGCTTCATGATGCCCCAGAGGTAAACATCACTATAATATCTGCCACTCTGGAGGCATCATAGCGATATGACTGAAAAATTGTTAAAGCTACATTAAAATTCCAAATCACACAAATTACACAAAATCTAAGTCATATTTCCCGACGAATCAAATCCTAGGTTGCCATCGTACATATAAAATTTTAAATTTAAATACTGCCTTTACTACCACAGTAGCTTAGACGTACCATGTATTTTAGTATAGATCCCAATCAATATTCTCTCATTAAGTGCCAGGTAGTTAGGTTTATATATAATGGAGTATGTTTTACTCTAGATCGTCCAGCCCCATCCCCTCATTAAGTGCCAGGTAGTTAGGTTTATATACAATGGAGCATGTTTTACTCTAGATCGTCCAGTCCCATCCCCTCATTAAGTGCCATGTAGTTAGGTTTATATACAATGGAGTATGTTTTACTCCAGATCGTCCAGCCCCATCCCCTCATTAAGTGCCAGGTAGTTAGGTTTATATATAATGGAGTATGTTTTACTCTAGATCGTCCAGCCCCATCCCCTCATTAAGTGCCACGTAGTTAGGTTTATATACAATGGAGTATGTTTTACTCCAGATCGTCCAGCCCCATCCCCTCATTAAGTGCCATGTAGTTAGGTTTATATACAATGGAGTATGTTTTACTCCAGATCGTCCAGCCCCATCCCCTCATTAAGTGCCAGGTAGTTAGGTTTATATATAATGGAGTATGTTTTACTCTAGATCGTCCAGCCCCATCCCCTCATTAAGTGCCACGTAGTTAGGTTTGTATACAATGGAGTATGTTTTACTCTAGATCGTCCAGCCCCATCCCCTCATTAAGTGCCTGGTAGTTAGGTTTATATACAATGGAGTATGTTTTACTCTAGATCGTCCAGCCCCATCCCCTCATTAAGTGCCAGGTAGTTAGGTTTATATATAATGGAGTATGTTTTAGTCCAGATCGTCCAGCCCCATCCCCTCATTAAGTGCCAGGTAGTTAGGTCTATATACAATGGAGTATGTTTTACTCTAGATCTTCCAGCCCCATCCCCTCATTAAGTGCCTGGTAGTTAGGTTTATATACAATGGAGTATGTTTTACTCTAGATCGTCCAGCCCCATCCCCTCATTAAGTGCCACGTAGTTAGGTTTGTATACAATGGAGTATGTTTTACTCTAGATCGTCCAGCCCCATCCCCTCATTAAGTGCCTGGTAGTTAGGTTTATATACAATGGAGTATGTTTTACTCTAGATCGTCCAGCCCCATACCCTCATTAAGTGCCAGGTAGTTAGGTTTATATACAATGGAGTATGTTTTACTCTAGATCGTCCAGCCCCATCCCCTCATTAAGTGCCACGTAGTTAGGTTTATATACAATGGAGTATGTTTTACTCCAGATCGTCCAGCCCCATCCCCTCATTAAGTGCCAGGTTGTTAGGTTTATATACAATGGAGTATGTTTTACTCTAGATCGTCCAGCCCCATCCCCTCATTAAGTGCCAGGTAGTTAGGTTTATATACAATGGAGTATGTTTTACTCTAGATCGTCCAGCCCCATCCCCTCATTAAGTGCCTGGTAGTTAGGTTTATATACAATGGAATATGTTTTACTCTAGATCGTCCAGCCCCATACCCTCATTAAGTGCCAGGTAGTTAGGTTTATATACAATGGAGTATTTTTTACTCTAGATCGTCCAGCCCCATCCCCTCATTAAGTGCCTGGTAGTTAGGTTTATATACAATGGAGTATTTTTTACTCTAGATCGTCCAGCCAAATTCTCTCATTAAGGGCCAGGTAGTTATGTTCATATACAATGGAGTATGTTTTACTTTAGATCGTCCAGCCCAATTCCCTCATTAAGGGCCAGTCAGCTATGTTCATAGGCAATAAAATGTAGTTTTCTCTATATACTCAATTATTATTATTATTAGTAGTAGTAGTAGTAGTAGTAGTAGTAATAGTAGTAGTAGTAGTAGTATGATTTGTTGGACGGGTTTTGTCTTTAAAAATCTTCATGTCTCTGTTAGATGGAACACAGCCATTCTTCAAGCGTCTTGGTTTGAATTGTTTTCACCTATCATGGCAACAAATGGAAATTATATGCCTCAGAGCAAATGGACATGTGTTTTATAATTGTTTTTTAATCTTTTGATCTATCTGCACTAAATTATCGATGGCACAGATCAATGAGATCAATAATCTGCAATCATGAGACGTCCTAAGTAGAGCGGGGTGTGATTCCAGCTTTTATTATACACCTTATTGGCCACATAAGTGAAGCTTGAGAAGAAAACCAGTGCACTCGTTTGTTTCTTCTTGCACATGGTTGGCAAATTCTAATTGTAAGGAATTTTAGCATGTATATTTAAATATAACAATTTTAAAGGAATGCCAGCTTTGCATTTTGTCAACAGAGTTGGCAACTAGTCTTCGTTTCGTATCTGCATTAAATATATAACCTCCTTATTTGAGGTGAAAATCTTTAACAGTTTTCTTTCCATTGCAGTTTCAAAACCTGTACTTTGATGTGGGTGGCCTGCAATGGAATTGTCATGTTTCATTAGTGAGTTAGCTGAAAGTTTGGTCTGTAAATGAATAACATATTGGCTGTCTTTATTGAAAATTTCCTCTATTATTTCCCATTCGTGATGTAATGTTATAATGTGATATCAGTGTAAACGGTTGAATTTCATTCCTCTGACAGGGCTCAGAACAAAATAAAATGTTTCCGGTTGGAAGTGGAGCTAAGACATTCTATTGAAATTTAGTGGTTTAGTTTGGCTGTTTTTTTCACTATGAAATGGTGAGGAAGGAAACTTTATTAGTCTGAGATGCCTTTGTTGTGCTTGTCAAAGCAGTATGGCGGAATCGCATATGTAAAGTAAGTATGAGGTATGGTCATGAGCTATGTTTTCATTGACCCAGAAATGGAATCCTGACCCTAGTAGATTTTTCCACTATGATTAGAAAAACGCAGGGTAACACCTAATAACACATAGGAATGTGATTATCGTTGAAGTGTTTGTCTGAGCAATAGATCTAGAGCAGCACAGAGGGTGGACCCTACAACTTTGTAGAGA
Source organism: Megalonaias nervosa (assembly GCA_016617855.1). Lineage (NCBI taxonomy): Eukaryota > Metazoa > Mollusca > Bivalvia > Unionida > Unionidae > Megalonaias > Megalonaias nervosa. Next base: position 560 of record JAECUM010011776.1, on the reverse strand, counting down.
CCTTATTTTTGAAAATTAAGGGTTCCTACGAAGGCTGAAAAAAGAAGTTTTTGCCTTAATAATGAAAACTTTTTTAATTGACCAGTTTTTTCTGAATTTTTCACAATCTGGTCACTACGCGTATGTCCTTCAGCCTCTCTGCTGCTATAAATTAACCAAAGATTTTATCTAAATCTACACGATACCTTGATCTTGGATCGTGTAAATTTATCGTTATAAATCCAAACGGAACAGCTTGTGCTTTTGAAAAGAAGTTTTTAAATTTAATCATGTCCATGTCGCCTGAACACCAAGTATAATAAATATTCTGTAGAGCATAATTATCTACTCCATTAAATACAACTAAAATATTGCAGTTGTCTCTGATTACTTTTGGAATTTGTGTATATCTCTGAGTAACATAAATCACATCCGTGCTTTTATGTCTACCTCGAGAAAATATTCTAGCTGGATTTGATTGTTTGTCTAGCATAACATCATCATACACTACTAAATTATTAATGAATCCATCTAGATCATCTACAGATGGTGCTTCATCAATATCGGTTATAAAATCAATA
>JAECUM010011775.1:0-100025 GCA_016617855.1 Megalonaias nervosa | reverse complement strand
TATGGCAAACAAAAATGACTAATTCCAAAAATTTAAAAAAATGCATGTTTATTTTAAGAAGTGAAGTTTTAGAGGAGAAGTGTTCTCATGAATAGGTAAGACAGATGGACCCACATGCATAGATTTACAAAATAAATCCCATTTACTGCCAGCATAATGGAATCTTATAACGCAAACATCTGAAAAGGTCGAATCTCTTTACTCCTTTCCAAACAATAAACAGAGTTATCAAAGGATAAACGAAATATATTTTATAACAGCCAAGTATGGCTCAGTAGGCTTAGATTGAAAACCAAAGAACTGACTCTAATTAGGATAGGCAAATATATTACGCATTAGAGATACTAAGTTTAACCCATTGTCAAGCTCTTCAATTCCGGACGGTGGAGATAAGTATATATTGCATATAGTCCTCAATCTCGCATGTTTAAATGGATGTGATCGGTTGTAAAGAATTACTGGAACTAATAAAGTTTGGAAGAATGAGACAATTTAGTGTTCACGTTTAAACAAACTGCACATATTGTTTATCGCTATAGGATGATAGAAATTTCATAGATATTTAGTTTTTGCTATGCAAATTATATATAGTTTAAAACGATAATATCTAGTCTAAAAGGATTAAAATCAGGTAAGCTCAGCATCTGCTCCAATTTAAAATAAATATTGATATTGTACATCAGCAATTTTTTTCTGGTACTACATTGGTATATGAATGTGGAAAGTGGACGCAAAGCATTATCTTCAAGGAACGTTTCAAAATTTGCTGTAGTAAACCACGAAATTGTATGAACAAAAATGAGGTTGCACACTATATCTTGGTTTGTGGTACTCGTGTGTTTTTGCGATGAAGGATATTTTAAAGAGGCCTATAATGAGTTTCAAACACTGTGCGTAATTCTTGCCTTTCCAGGAAGTAACTACAACATAGACCCATGCAAATTAAAACCTACATGGGATACATCTTTAAGCTATATAGGTAGAAATTTATTTGGCACTATAAATATGAAGGAGAACCTTAAAATCGCAAAGGACCGTTGGAAAGACTCAAAGACCGGTGATGACCTTTCGTGTGCATTAATAGATTTTGTTACCATTGGTAACCTTGTTGGAGATGATGCCCTAAACCTACAAAAAATGTTTAGCTCCAAGTCCCAGCCTTATCCATACTACTATAATCTTTGTATCGGAGCATGGTTAATGCATCCTCGGATTGCCAGACTTGACTGTGGTCCACCGTTAAAGCACTTATGGCAGTTATTGAATGCACTTCGAAGTCTAAAATCATTCGATAAATATTCTGCAATCAAGTCATTGTATGGCAATATCAACTCGAAAGGGCTTCGACAAGAAATTGATAGACTTTGCCCTGTTTCATCTACAGAGAAAATCTGCATGATCAGGAGATGGACGAACATAGCAGATAAAATTGACAAATTCTTGACATATGTCACACGAGATCAAAGGGAAAACAGAGCCTTCAAAATGATGAGAAATACAATGCAGTTATATTTCTATGCAGAACATTTGCATATTCTAAAATGGCACCGATCATCAGGGACACGTGTCATCGCATATCGGATAGCGAGCGAGGTCAAAATCTGGATTAAAGAGATCACAGAGTACATATTTGATTCCCTTCAAAACAATGATAATGAATATCTTCGTACAGTGTTAGAGTTACTTCCTTACACGGTTCACCTGCCGTGTGATGATACTGCTGAATTCCTATCCATGGATAGAACTATGTGCACGTTTAAGAGTATGATAGATTCTTTATCATGGCATCTTACAGGAACAAACACCAGGGGTAATATCAAGTTAATAAGCACAAACTTAGATTATGAGAAATTGCTTCAAGACAGACGATTTGAGCAGATTTTGAATATTGGTGAAACAACACAGCATAACTGACTACTTGTGGCACAACATTTGAAATTAGCGACGAAAAATAACTTCGGAGAACTCAGTACCTATTTCCAAACATTAGCAGAGTTTGACAAGAAAAAAGCTCTAATTGATATAGACGGCATTACGAAAGATTTGGATCAGTACAAAAAGGCATCAGAACAATTATCCAAAACACTTAACAGTCTTATGAGCGCAATAGTAAAAGCACCATTGTCGGCGACGATTGGGGACCAAATAGAAACCGCTCTAGGATTAAGCTTTGCTATAGCAGACTTATATAATCCATTGAGTACAATCATTGGCGGTGGAAATACGGAAGACACTTTTGATGCAACTAAGGAAGTCTCTCAGGCCATGGTCGGTGTAGCAAAAGCAGCCAAACTAAAATACGCTTTCGAGAGCCTGTTCAGTGAGATTAGAAAGTTTGTTGACAAACTCAGTGAAAACGAAATATATTTAAAATCTGTTGCCCATTTGATAAAGAGTCTGAAGGCTGTATCATCATCATCATCATCATCATCATCATCATCATCATCATTATCGTCATCATTATGGGACCTTAAAGCTCAAATAAATACTTTCTTTGAGCTGTAGAATAATTATGACCCAGAAGTTACAAAATATGACTTGCGAGCAATAACTGCAGTTTGGGAGAACCTTATAGATGAAGCATGTGACATTCTAGACTCAGCCTCTGGGATAGTTTCAGGTGTAACCAAAACAGCATTGGCTGCATATAGAATATGTCCGAATGCGAAAGTAGAGATTCAAAAGTTGATTACCATTTATGAAGAGATTTACGATTTCCAGTTTGAACTGATGGACAGTCTTTCAGCTTGTATGAGGGCTTTCACATCATTCCAGGCATCTAATGCTATCAATTCAGTCTTCGACGGAGTAAAGCATAAATATTCTGACGATCCTGATATATTGGAGAAGCTCAACTTGATATCGGCCTTCTCCATGATCTCTTACAAAATATCTATGCTATCTGCCATAGATTCTTATTGCAACATATTAGCCTATACAGAAGGGCGTCAACCACGTGAATGCATTGGGCGAAAAACATCAATAACATCCCTTTTGAGTAGAACTAAACTGACATGCACGACCTCGTTAGAATTTTTGAGCATCCCTACAAAGCCTTCGAAGACAGGAGATATAGCATTTATCAGTCTGATTGATCTTTATGCCGGGAACACTGTGCCATTTAAGATCCCAGACAGTCAGTGGCTAATAGAGCACAAATGGATTGCATCGTTTCAATAAGATGATAAAATATTTGTTGAAAGATTTGAGATTTACCTTCCAGTTGTCAGCAGGATCAGGAAACAGGTATTGTTCAATTATGATGTTAGAACGGAAAACCGGTTAGAAAGGTGAATTCATGCACTTTAATAATAATAATAATAATAATAATAATAATAATAATAATAATAATAATGATAATGATAATAATGGTGGTAAAGATATGCCCCTATTAGCACCCGCACTAGTTTGTCGTAATCTGTTAATTGATTATTTAATACTCCTAACACAACTAGTTAGAATAGAGTCTTAACCGGGGCATCGGGTGGCCGAGTTGCAGAAGGTCTTTACAGATCACTGACATCCCACGTCGGTCCGATTGGGTTCGACTCTCGAGATCTGCCAACGTGGATATGCGCGAAACCTTGTCAGTTGCTTCCCGCCGGTCTGTGGTTCTTCATATGGCTCTACCGAGTTTTATATCCACCTGATTAGCTGGTCGCAATGTATTGCCTATCATTTGCGGACAAATGCCGATAAACACCCCAAAAAAAACAAATTCATCTAACGTGTCTAATGATCCAACAACACTAAAAACAGAATCAACATTTTCTGTCCCAAGGATATGCTTTTCTGTGTCAACTAACTGATGAATAAACATATGTTGTTTTAGTACACTCCACCTACAGCAACTTTAACACTAGATACAAGTTTTTAAACAAAATCCTAGCGTAAAAAGACCGAGATATACGGTAACCGGATAATACAATAACTATCAGGTGCTATTGAGGGTTTCATGAAGTATTACATTTCACATATGCCTTCATGATGACAGTACATCATCCTTTCCATGTTATGGTGACACACAGAACATTCACAGTCATGATACAAAGAATTACAGTGTTTTACAAGAGAAGGACGTTCACGTTTGCATTTGTAGAAAAAAACAAGATTTAATTTATTTTTGTTCATCTGCCAAGTTCTATGGTAATATGTGCCTTAAGAACTGTAAATAATTCAAGTTAAATTCAAATACATTGATCAAAGTGCCAATGCGCTGTTTTATTAATATAGTTGAGAAATATGGATGTATATAAAAAATATGGGCTAACAATTATTATTGTAATACAAAAACAATTCCGATGCCTCTGTACCTAATACGGTTAGGCGTCATTGTTTGTCATACGAACATTCCAATGCACAGCTTAGACGGCGAAGAGAACAGGTGAATTGTATACGCCATGAACTTGAAGTTATATTTTGTCCCACAAAAATGAACTTCATAAATTAAACGGGAAACAGTGCTGAGAATATTTATTCACATCATAAGGTTAAAGGTAAATTTTCTTTCTTTAATACCATATGTATTTCACATAAACATGTGGCAATATTTTTTTAAAAATCGTTTCACATGGAGATAAAAGATTCATACAAGAGTTCAGTAATTCTTTCGATGACATTTTAAAAACAGACGATCCAGGTCAGAAGCTGCAGATCAACTGATATTTTTAAAAGAATAGTTTATAAGTGCGGTGTGGGGGTACAATTATATGACAGTGCTACTGATGTTCTAAGAATGTGAGCATAAAAGAATGTAATTGCCGAATTATATGATCTATAATGGCTCATATTTCATTTTATTATGGCAGTATTATTCAATCTAATCTAGTTCAATGCGACTGCGAAAATTGCAAAACCTTTAAATAATAGAATATGGCCAAGACACGCCACTTCCACACGTCTGAAGTGAAGTCTCTTTAATAGTTCATTAATTAAACTACTACTACTACTACTACTACTACTACTACTACTACTACTACTACTACTACTGCTTCTACAATGATATGTGTCTATTACAAACACTATCAACACACACTTGTAGACAAACTAGCATGACCTTAAATTCTGAAGTCATCTTGGGTCAAACCATTGTTTTCTCATTATGTCTACCAGCTGATTTGGATTAATCGTAACAGTGTCACTGTTTCTGTAAACATGGAATACAAGTGATAGACAGCGTCCGGTGAAATGAGTTTAAGAAAGAGAACAGAATTCGTAAAGACTGGAACTGATCAGAAGTAAGACAAGAATGGAATAGGTTTTCTTGGTGTGGTACAGTAAGATCTTATTGACCATCAATCCGAATCAGTAGTAAGTAAATGTTCTCAATATAATATAATCTCAGTTATTTTCATCAACAATTCAACAAACTGTTATTCAAAGAATTAAATTGTTCCATGGTCGCAAAACAATAAAACAGACACGCAAGTATAAAGACAACGACAAAAATAAACATATAATCTATTTTGAAGTAAAGTGAATTATCTTGTCTTAAGCCCTTGGAACTAAGTATGCAATCCAATTTTATGAGCAAGGTTCACGTTGAAGAAAAAGCAACTGTTGAAAACCAGCTAGCACCGCTTGTTGGTACGGAATATGTGATATCTCCCCGAATCAAACTCGTAATTACCTACAGAGAAGGGGAAAGTGGTCGGAAGTGCCGGCAGACGGAAATTCCAAATCCCTACTTTGATAACTGCCGAAATATGCCCAATATATGTCCAGCAACAACAGGCATTTTAAAATACTAAGTCTGTAGCGTGATGTTTATTTGCGTTCACTGGTCCTTGAAAGCCTGGCTACATAGATCTCATACAACAATCTTCACCGATGATGTTTGGTTCATATTTAAGTGATTTTACTTCTTGAGGTATATACTATTTTTAAACTACTTTCATCATCTATTTCATCAACTAATTCCACCTTCCCCTCACCACGCACCACAAGGAACTTAGGTACATAACAATGAAACAACACTCTCAGCAATAAAATTATAAAGTCAGGATGAAAAGAATATTATTTAAACGACATCCCCAATGTTACTGCACAAGAATGTTGCAAACCTTCCATCAATAGCCGTGTGCCATTTTCCCCTAAAATGTCAATGGCTCTGAGTGAAAACATACTTCAATACTAAATATTGAAATATCGAGTTTCGTTCGTATTGAAAATGCAACTGCTAAAATAGGCAATAAGTATTACTACTCTTCTTGCCCTTCTCTTTGTGTCCCTTAAGCCGGTAAATGTAAACGTTTAACTAGAAATACAATAGAAAATATAATAAACTAACGATTCCCATATTAAATACAATGTCATTAAAATTATAAAACAAATAAGTTGTTAGGCTAACTAAAAGGCAGCTAATTACGCTAACAATTATGTTAGATAATGATGCTGCGTAATTGTATCTAAATCACGAAAATAGTTTGCAATATTTGTCATATTTTCTTTATTTTAGAATGAATTTCTAATAATTTAAATTCATTACACTCACCGCTGTGACCACATGTTCCTGAATAAATCATTTGCAAACATTGCTGTGGTTAGGTCTAAAGTTACAGCTATCATGCCTAAAGCTTTGGAAGGTCGTAACAATTGCAAAATCTTTTCTTTAATGACTTTATCTAACTTTCATCAAATGATAAGTTGACGTGAGCTTTTGAATCAGTACTATTGAGATTTTCTTTACTATTATTTTATATAACTGCTGAAAATCCATCTACATGGCTTTGTTTACTTCACAAAATTGCAGTATTTCTTGCATTGAAATGTATTTTATTGCCTGTACAATTATAAATCCAATCGTGTGAATTAAGTTAAATTTGTCGTCTTTTTCATACATTTGAGCATTATACATAGTCATGTATCTATTGGGATGATTACTTTGTAAGGAGGCTTTTAAACATGATTAAATCAATTGTAGCAAAATAAATTGAAGGCAATAAGAGGAAAAATTAGATACATTCCTAAGGTTGACAAATCATCTGTAGATGTAACTTTGCAAAAGATGAGATGTAAACACAAAGATGAACGTGGATAACTTCTTACGAAACGTTCGAGGAGAGTTTTGAGAGTTTTTAGCATCAGAAAATTAAATGCTAAACAAGACAAAGATGAAACCAAACTTACGAGCGATATAACTCAGATACAAAAGCTTACACAGTAAGTAGTACTTGAGAATTGGTGTAATTGTTGTATTAAAATTAGGTGTTAATTTTTTTAAGTCAAAATTCACTGTTATTTCTAAACTGCTACGTGAAAATTAACTGCTTGAATGAGTCAAACAACAGCCAAATATCTGTCCGTAAATGCCGTGGTAGAAAACGAATTTTTCCGTAATAAATAACAGTTACATGCAACAATTAATTCTGGCAAAATGGTCATTACGTGCTATTAAGGAAAATGTTTCAGCTGTCAGTATATTAATCACATTTAGATCGATAATCTGATTACATAAGGGATACTAAGAGACAAAATTTTCAAGGAAGTAAGTCATTCTGCTTAAAGTCTATAGCCACTTGTTATAAGAATTATTTAAAACGTATCAAATTGATATGGTATGTTCAGTTTTGCGCTTAGTTTTCACAATGGCTCTTGATACATATCTTTCTGGATTTTAACGTGCGTTATAATTGAATTACTAAAGTTTTTATACACATTGATTCTGCTATAAACTTTTTCCTGCTATTGTTTTAAATCAGACTCTTTAAGAATATATTTATATAACAAGAGTGTTGCCTAATGAATGAAATTGACTTATTTTTACTACTCATTACTTTTATTTTTCAAAATTCTCAATACAATACATTCGACTTATCTGAGCTAGTATATTATTTGTATTGAGTATGACGCTATTCGTCTAATGGACGAAAACTGAGTATTGAATAAGACTGATTTGAATACACATCATGTATTATTTATTGACGTAAAACTATATATTCCATGCTTATTAGTGACATACGGTCGGCCGAAGGCTGATTATATTAGCATATTGCATGCATACATCTTAGTTTCTTTTGGTGTTGATAGTTACCACCTAAGTGTTTCTTATTTACAGAGTTTCCCATATGTAGCTCTCTGTGTAATATCTGCCCATTTATCTATGGACATTGGAATATTAAAATATATGGTTACGAAAAGGCAAAGCTGACTGTACCATCTACAAATATGCCTCTAAGAGCTGCTTTGCAACTATGTAGCTTTCCCTCATTGAGACAGATGAAGAATTATAACCGTGGACTTTCAAAGTATGTCATATCCTCTTTCCTTCCTGAGTTTCCATTCTTTCTTTGACTTTCTAAGCTGTATAAATCATACACGTTACTCTTGATGTTAAAGATGATTGACATAGAAGTATTCTGTGGTAGTAGTAATCATTGTAATTTGAAGGAAAGTGGTACTGAGCTGAAACTCTTTTCCCAGACATAATATCAATCAAATCCACTGACAATTAAATTGTCGAAAATGTGTGATGTGATTTCTTTTACAGAACACACTGTCTGGCTGCATTTTACAGTCGCATGTACAATTTCTTTTACATAAAATACTTTTTTAAAATTTTCTTTAAACATTTTTGCAAAAATGTTTTCTTTCTCACAAGGTATTTTGGATTAATATGTCTCGTAACACATTGTAATCTGGCAAGTCAATAATACATGTTGACAATTATTTCTCAATATGCTACCAAATATTATATCTTGTATTCAACATTATACATGCAAACGTACGAAGTGCGAACAGTTAACAAGAAACCATCTGCCCATGTTTGAACATACTTCGCATATTTTTACTTCATTTCTAGCAATGAAATCTAAAATATGTTTAGATGGATGCTAAACCTAAGAAACAATAAATTATTTTATGCAGGAGTTTGCATGCCGTGGGACAACCAAGGAATCGGAAAGCTTACAATTCTGTGTCATTCAGAGGAAATGGCACATGCTGCAAATCGAATCAGAATTATGATGAATTCACTTCCAAATGTACAGCGTGTCCGTCGGGCACAGTTGACAAATACGGAGGGCTGTTTTGTGGCAAGCATTGATTTTACTTTCAATTGAAATTGAACGTACAGTTATGGTCTGTTCAGCTGAGGCATCATCTGCGTATAAGCTTTTAACGCAAGTCCAGGAAAAGGATGTCCATATGATGCAAATAAAATCGAAAGTTTAAAATTCGTAACAATTAAGAACAGCAATCAATTTTAGGAAGAGAAGCACTGCCGAATAAAGGTAATATAAAATATTACTGAAAGGCATACGACTGTTTATTGAAGTTGAGTTATCAACACTAATCCGAAAAAGTACATTTTAAAATTACTAATTTTATATTTAAGAATTTTGCTCTTTGATGTCAGGAGTTTCATTGCTTCTGACATAAACAATTGTCCATATGGATGGTAAACAAATAACAGGATTTCCCAGCCTATTAACAATAATCATCTGGTATTGTTGGCAAATTTGTGGAATTGCTACAGCCAGCATATAACTGTCATGCACGTTATTCAATGTTAAACACAGATGGCAATAGCCAGTTACACCTTGCCCCTGTACTGTTAAATCTCGTGATTAATATATGCTTGGTAATTCCTCTAACGCTTTGTTTATATAATATTGACATATGAGGTAAACAACTGGACAACACCTGACAAAACTCTAAACAAATTATCCCGGTAATCATTCCAAATTAGAACATGCGATACTACACTCGGTATTTCTATGTGTTAAATTGGCCTTGCGTAGGATTTCGAACACGTTAATTAATATCGTAATATGCTCTTTGCACATATCCATATTCACACGAATATTGTCAACCAACGTATCTACATTTTCCGTGTATTGTAACAATCTCCGCATATGATGACAGCAATACGAGCCTACCCTAACCAAACCGAAAAGCATTACTTGTAATTATTCTAGATCTATTGTAACTGCGACTGCCATTAAAAACGCATCATCGGGGAGTGACACTTGCCAATGCCACTTGGTCAGATCTAATTTTCAAATATATTGATGCCTCTTCAACTTCGGAAACATACAGAAACATATACAAACACGGTTTATTCTTGCTATTTTCTAATCTGTATCACTGGATGAGAATACGAAAAGTTTGATGGTTCAATCAATTCCAGTTCCTCGTTAATGATTACTTCAGTCTTGGCTGTATCACGTTATTGATTACTTCAGTCTTGACTGTAGGACGTGTATTCAAAGGTATTGGATAGCAATTAATTCTGATCGACTCTGATGTGCTTAAATTTACTTCATGCGTTACTGCCTCAGTATGACCTGCTCTGTCTGCATACAAATATTAATACATACTTAAAATCTCAGCGATTTTGTCGCCGCTGGCATTCGAATAACTCTAGACCTTTGTTTTCTCCACTCATTTGGGCTCTCTAGGGGACTTTCTGTACTGGGATCTTCTTGTCATTTGCCACCCAATTCATCTTCAATGATCGCAGTATAATATGCGTTCAATAGCCCTAGCCATATCGTTTACAAAGACCTCACTACATATCCTTTCAAACATATTCTGAATCTGGACACCAGGACTATTCTTTAGTATACTTGCCTGTAAATGTTTATATTATATAGTGGAAGTGGAAACTATTATGTCGTTTTTACATCCTCGTCAGTGGAATAGTTCGTCCAGAATCGAAATAAAATTATGAATTGTCATGACGTACAACAATTTGAACGTCGAAAATCGCAAGCTTGCATGGAGTGATACCTGTTGTGCTCAACATTTACTTGATAGCAACCTTCTACTTTTCGACAAAAGATCAGAAGTCAATTCGGCCCTCAATAATTGAATATCTCTTCACGCACCTGTATCCTGCTGAATCTGACAACAAGCTAGTAATTGTGTGGCTTCAAGATACTTAGTTGCTCAATCCACAAAAAATGAGGTTATGCCTTTTCTTCTAATTTATAATAGGAAATATAGGTTCAAACATGTTGGCATTTGTCACTTTAAATGAGACATGGACTAAAGGTTTTGAATTTGATGGACTTAAGTCTATTCCTCTTTTATACATGGTTATCTGTGTATTCACACACTTGACATAATCCTGTCAAGTCGCTTTCCAAGCAAGGCTAATAAATTTCGGACAACATTCCCTCGGTTGTATTTTATATTGCTAAATCACCCGATATACAGGACACATACGCCACTCAGAGTACATGAAACCTTTATTTCTGAGAAAAACAAAAAAATCGAAGGATGCATATTATCAGACGAGAACATATTCTATCTACATTAGTTCTTTCGTGCGTAAAGATTCAAAACTCAGTGCAATGTTTATCAACATCAGACCATATTTATTCCGCTGCCATACTCACGCATACGTCTTTTTCATCCTCCAGCATCAACTAACTTTGCAAAATATCGTCCACAGCTTCCAAAACAGAGACATGAGGAGTGACTGTTTCCTCCTTCTCGCCTGAGAACAAGTTTTTACCATTTGTAGAATAAGAACACGACAATCTGATATATTTGGGAGTCTCGAGCCCTTGAAATTTCATTCGTTTAAGTCGTATATGGGTTTTGTCTATATATAGCGTTTATGTGGCTCAAGTCAGGAAAGATGTCTCGTTTTCTAATCTCAAGGGGAATTCGAAGCAAACATTCCTATCGGGACGATTTATTACGACGTCCATGCAACCGCTGTCGAGTAAGACCCTTATTTCTTGAATGTTAGCTGTATTACTAGCTATCGGTACAATTGTTACACAAAAAGACAAGTAACAAGCGATTGAATAACATCTGTGGCTGATTGGCCCAAGCGCCACAAACATGTATACAAACTAGCCTTATTGTTCCCGAGTTATTATGTGGACAATCGTCACACTCATCGTTTCGTCAAATGCTTTCTATAAGCATAACCCTAAACTTTCTAGACTTACAACTTCCTCCTTTCAAAGAATGATCTTTATCTCTACTTCTAGCACAATGGAACCCCGAGTGGCCGAGTGGTCTAAAGCGCTCACCGTTCCGGATCACTGCCATCTCACCTCTGTCTGCGTGAGTTCGAGTCTCAGGCTCGGTTAACGTGGGTAGGTGAGAAAGCCTGCCAGTAGCTTCTCGTGGGTCGGTGGTTCTTCCCGGAGTTTTCCAGGGTTCTTCCTCCACCATTAACACTGGCCGCCATGTATAGCCTATCTTGTGCTGAAAAATGGCGTTAAACCCTACAACAACAACAACAAAAAACTAACAACTTCCTTATTTCAAAGCGAATTTTTTTTCGGGCTCTCCTACCTCTGTTTTTTATACTGCCGACCTGATGTATTGTCTTTAGTGATCATGTATTTGTTGTGTGGTCAAGTCAGAGATTATTGTAAAGGAGTTCTCCTTCACAACCAGGTACAAATTCCTAGTACAAGTGTTGAGCAACTGGTCTCTGAGGAAGAAACTTATAACACACTGAAGTGTTTTAAACAAATTTAATCCATCGTTGTGTTGTAAATAATTTACAATCCTATTGACAAGTTAGGTGCATGCTTTTTCTTTCGCATATTTACCATATTTAAACTGTTGTTTCCTTACATTTTGGTGAGTTATCTCAAATCTCGTTATGGATGCATCTCGTAACGTGTGATAATTTGTCGCGTTGAACTAGCCTTTCCCGTTAATAACCAGCTAGTACTCTGAGACTAAAAAAAACATCATTTCTATATTTTAAAACATTTCCATGTAGTTCAAATCTACGCACAGAATATGCCATATTAACTCTATCTTCATAACACTGAGTTACTTTTTGGATCCCATTGCTTCTAAATTACTATACCTCATAATCAAACTGATTTCTTATCTACACATGGTCTTTATGTGCACTACCATCTGAAATGCATTATTACAGGAGCAATACGCACGCTAAAATTATCTTTCGTCATAGAATTCAGCAAAATATAAACGATAAATATGTATATATGAGAAACTGAGACTATGGAAAATATCTAAGCGAGATATCCGCCCAATCCACTTTCATTGTCCAGATGTCAAGAAAGTCACAATGTTAAACAGATAAGTGAAAAATATTACCGCAGTCAAGACGTATACATGGTAATGGCAGCGCTCAGCTCAAAATCCATCCGTTTTCTGACAACATTGTAACAAGACCAAACTAGGCGTGATTATATCTAGCAAAAATACTGAACAAACGTGCACGATAGATATTATTTCTAATGCAAAGTAATGATGCTAGGATGTGTGAAACCATAGCTCACGCCCTTCTTTCCACCTCTTATAAACAAAGGTAAAACAACTAATAAGTTTATTGTATTCATGCGCACAAAATGCAGCAAGGTAAATAACAAAATGGTAATGTTTGTGATTAAAGTATGGATTTAAACAAGTCATCACAAATGAAACCGTTTCTAATATTCATGATGCAGGGATTTCATCAGCAGATATTACTGATGCATGAATTTATCACTATAGATACTGACATAGCTAAAGCTGAGAGCAGCATAATAATGCTTGTCTGTATTGTAGCAATAATGAAAGGAATATCACTATAAGTAGTATGGTCCTGGTATAATTAATGGCCAGGTAAACCAAGATAAGTAGGGCGCACACTGCAGGTGATTTGTGCTTTCTTATCTACTGAACATAAATATACAGTGCAAAGCAGTCTACGATAAAATGATTTCGTATTTATATAACACAGAGGTATTTTCTGCGAAAAACAATTAAATATTACCTATACTCAAAGATTAATACAAACCGTGAACATTCATCTTAATCAAGATCATAAAAAATAAAATGGTCACTATAAGTATTTTAATATTTCTTTCAGTCATACTTTGTGACTATGTAGATGTACTGTTTTTTCTAATATCTGATTTTTCATTAAGTTTGTACTAAACAACGACAGCTATTTTCAAATCTTTCTTCGGTAATTTAGAAGACAAAGGCGAAATAACAAGAATACCAGTGTTCATAGGGGTGCATATATCTACATCTATATATATTCACACTTTATAATTAATGGTAGGAGTATGTAATGTATACGCTAAGGTACAAGAACTTTGCTCACAGTCAAACACTCCAGTTGGTTAAATACATCAGATGTGGGTACCAGCTATAGTAGATACCATATTTAATAGACGGTAGTTCCCTGACGGGCTGTGAATGATTATCGGAAAAATTAAAGACTTATTTCTCAGAAGAAAGCATCATAGGTTAGGTGTAAATTGTTAAAAAAGAGAAGGCTTGATTCTAAATCAGCTTTCATTTTATCGCTTGGGCCAGGAGAAGTATTAACAGATGTAAAAAGAGTGATTTCATCAGACTGGATTTTAACACCGAAAAGGGAATATGTACCAAAACTCAGTTATATAGCATATACGTTTGACAGATCAGATGATTCATAGATTGCTACAAAAGAAGTTGTTATTGGCATCCGTTAGTCTCGGGAGACGATGGAAGTGCGCCCATGAGAGATGTCCCGGTTTGTGGTTGTGCAGCGTCTTCTGCGGCTATGGAGTCTAACACGGGAGTGGCAGTCCTTGCTGCAGTTGCTGCACTTGAAGGTTAAGTCTGGTGTGGGTTGGAGCTGCTTCCTCTGCCTCTGAGATCGTTTTCATCGGCGAGTAATCGTAGCTTGTCCTCGCTGGCTTTCAGACCAGTGATCAAAGCATGTCATCAGCTGGACTTGTCTAGAGCAAGGTCGTCCCAGGTGTTGACATCGATCTCAAGGACTTTCATGTCGCGCTTGCAGACATCTTTGAAGCGGAGATGTGGCCGTCCGATCGATCTTCTGCCAGAGGCAAGCTGCAAATAAGGAAGGTCTTTGGGACACATTGCCCAGCCATCTAATGCGACGTTGGCGGAGGAGTGTGACCATTCTGGGAATCTTGGCACGTTCAAGCACCTCGTTGTTTGTCACTCGATCGCTCCAGTTGATCCCGAATATGCGTCGGATGCATCGCATGTGAAAGGCGCTCAGTCTTATCTCCTATGAGGCGTACAGAATCCAGGTTTTACTGGTGTACAGGAGAGTGCTTAGCACACACGCAGGGTAAAAAAGAAGTATAATACCGGTAATTTGACAAAATATTAAAAGCAAAGCCTTTGGGAATCGAATGTTTTGATATATGTTTGATATACAGCAGCAAAAGCATCCTTTGGAAATTAACCGTATAAACTATGCCCAACCTAGTCTCACCAGTTTTGTCGGCCAGTTCAGATAAATGTATTTTTATTTATGAAATCTTTTTTTGGTTTGGTTGCTGCGTTTGTATAGCCTCCTCTAAATGTTACTAATAAGCTCTATGTTGTGCAGACGTAAGATATTTTTACTTACAGCTCCCATTTTTATTCACAGTCGATGCAAGGCAACAACTTACCATATCACAATGACTTAATTTGTAATGTATTATTGTCAACAGTGCAGTTAATACCGGTGGTCCTCCAATAACAATCTGCAGTAAGTTCGAGCACATCAATGTATGATTCTTATTTCTCGTCTTTTAAAAGCGGAACTAGATGCTGATTGTTTTATCAAAGGTTAAAAACCATAATTACAGTTTCTGATGAAAATCTCTTTACAATTTTAAAATTGAATGGAAAATAAACTACATTTTTTGATATCATCAAAAGAATTAAAGTGAGTTGTTTATGCTTCTGCACAAATTTTCTTGCAAAACGTACTGTGCAGAATGAACACTTAATGTGAAAGTAATATTTGACTCAGGGCCATAGACATGTACCGCCCTATGTGTGGTGCAATATTAAACGCTGTATTAAACGAAAATAAGGCTTGAAAATGTACCCGATTAGATGAAATTAATAACCGGAAAACGGGTGCTTACGTACTTGTATTCGTAAATAGCAACCGTATGGATACATGTAACTCACATTACGCTTGAATCTAACAGTGTTTTCATGTTATAGTCGTCGGGTCATATTTACTATTAAAAAATGTAAAATACGATATTTCACAGGGCCGCATTCGAATAGTAGTCACGTACACAAGATTTCTTTCTAAAGATCCAGCTGAGAATTATGTCATTTTTTTTTCTTTTTTGAAGTTTCCTCTTGATTAAATCATGCATTGATTTGTTTTGCCACGACTAACCAAAACTATTGTAATCTGGCAAAACATTCACATTACAATCTTTGAGAACAAGATCAGTTGTTTGTGCCGACTAATGGTCTTCTTTCATTTCTAAGGTGTCTCACAACACAATATACATCTAATAGTATACACGTTTAAGCATATCTCTTTTTCGCAGATGCAATCCCTTTTGACACTGAGTACAACTTGACCGAATTTTAATTCATTATTTGCAGAAAAAACGTTTCGTTTTGTCTTCGCACCTACCAGCGATATACCATTTTCCCTCGCTCATGCGCAAAAGGCATGCACAGAGGCCGGGACCACCATTGTTTCAAAGAAAACTATTGGAGAAGCAGTTGCTCATGGGTACGACGAATGCCGATGCGGCTGGTTGTCTGAGGGAACCATGGTATCACCAAAACCGAATCACAGCTGTAACAAAATGGTGGCCTCAGTACGGTCACTTGCACAAGTAGTAACACTTGGGGGGTTTATTGCAACAATATATTCTAGAAAGAGAGGTCAGATGTTCATCTCATGCGTATTTTTCAGATAACACAGTGTCGGAACGAGAAATGAACTTTCAGTTTCCATTTTAAAAAAAGAATTAGATTGTTTAGATAATCAGAATGTTTATAGATAATTACTTTTTTAATATGCAATGCATGGTATCACAAACCATTGAAAATTCTATTGCTTCTTTTTATCCTTAATGTTACAAAAAATCAACTGTTGTATGTAATTATGTATGTATGTATGTATGTATGTATGTATGTATGTATGTATGTATGTATGCATCATAAATTTTCAATATTTCTCTTGAACGTCAAAAACAGACAATAGAGGCTCAAAATAAATAAAGATGCTGCTTAATGTTTGGGAAACCTAAGACATTGATTGAAATATTGGGGTCAATGAATGCAAATAACCATATGTTTTGTTTATTTTCTTTTAGTATCACACCTTTTAAAAGAGATATAATGCATGATGTATAATATAAACCAAAAATATGTATTACTCATGTAGATTACTGAGTTTATATATTTGTGTGAAAATATCAACATTTCTCCCTAATATATGCAATAAAAAATAGCTGTAATTATTTCCTAGAATATGTTAATGTGTTAAGTAAATGTAATCCTTTGTATGACCAAATCTTTTCCTAACGTTATTATGAAAGCAGCTGGGTTTTTCTCTTTGTTTTAATGTTACGTAACGTCTCTG
The DNA here is from genome assembly GCA_016617855.1 of Megalonaias nervosa. Taxonomy (NCBI): domain Eukaryota; kingdom Metazoa; phylum Mollusca; class Bivalvia; order Unionida; family Unionidae; genus Megalonaias; species Megalonaias nervosa. The sequence goes on along the minus strand of JAECUM010011775.1, from coordinate 82,738 downwards.
ATTAAATAAATATGTTTTCATCTCTTAGATCAATTCTGTTATATTTAACGAGCCTCTCCGATAACCATCTTCAACTTTGCAGGATGCATCCTAGTCAAAGCTTCTGTATCAATTATATGAATCGAGTAGCTAGTAAATTGAAAACTTTAATGACAATGGATTACTAAGAGACTATGTGATTTTATGCTTATCACATGAAGATTTGCAAACTTTACTCATACGTTTATCCCAGGATATTGTTTGTCCTAAATGAAAATGGCGCTGATCAGTCAATATGGCCAACACAGCAACCATCTTGAAAATCTTGTTATTGCAACTCCTTCTCAACAGCATGTTACAATCATATGGGGTTTTAAAAAAAAAAAAGATTTCTTATATATCTAGTATTTCCTGAGTGAAATCCTGCCGTATGGATATCAAATATGGTCGCCACAGCGGTCATTTTTAAATTTTCTCATCGCATCTCGAGCTGAATGGATGGTCATGTTACCTTAGGATTTTCACTGAATGACATCTTATGATGTCTAGTTGGTTCTAAATGAAAGCAGTGACGATCTGTCATCCGATCTAGCCACTACAGTAGCCATCTTGAAATTCTTGTTAATAATATTTCTAGCGAATGGAAAATTCCATCAACACAGGGTCTTAAATCGAAGACTTCATATGGTGCCGCGTTGGTCATTCAAAACAACTGTGCCTATCTGGCAACTATTATGGCCGCCATTCTGAAACAAATCTTGTCGCTATCCATATTTGATCGACTTGTAGTTATCCCCAGAAGATTAATTATGATATCTAGTTGGTCTTAAATGACAATGGTACCATTCTGACTTAAACAATGGCGATCTGTCATCCAATATAGCCACTACAGTAGCCATCTTGAAAATACTGTTATTGCTATTCCTACTGAATGGAAAGTCACATCACCATAAGGTCTTGAATGGAAAACTTTCTTATTGTGTCGCGTGTCTTTTTCATAACAATTGAGCCGATCTGGCAACTATTATGGCCGCCATCTTGAAACAAATCTTGTAGCTACACATTTTGGATGGACTTGGAGTTTTCCGCAGAGGACTATTTATGTTATCTAGTTGGTCATGAACGCAAATGGTACCGACTTGACTTACGGTTGTTTCACCAATCCTCCTGAACGGATGGTGATATCAACATGGGATTTTCACCAGATGTCTTCTAATGGTATAGTGTTTGTCCTAAATGAAAGTGTTATCCATCTTACTGCAAAACTGGCTGTCACAATGGCTACGTTGAATATCTTCCCACTGAAAAAGATTATCTGAACACTCAAATGTTAAGAATATGGCCTCATCTTGATTTCGTGGAATTTTTTTCCTGACAGGACCGAGTGGTCCAAGGAACTCACCTTTACGAATCACTCACATCGCACCTCTGACCACGTGGGGTTGAAACTTAGGTCGATGAATCTGCGTATTCAGTAGCATCCCGCTGGCTGGTGGTTATTTCCGGGGTCTTTCTGCATGAAGTAAACTTCTCGCCTTATATGTTTATTATTTTAATAAAAATATTTGTATTTTGTACTTGTGAGGTGGCAAGAGTATTAAAATGTATTATCAGCGAGGTGGCAAGAGTATTACAATGTATTATCAGCAAATGTCTCTGTCAGATATTTCACATGTTTTCCAGCTGAAGAAAAAAACAACAACAAAACGTTCTTTTCTAGATTGTTTCGTTCTTACTAAAGTTGAGGCCTTTCACTTTAACTCGCAGTCACTAATTTGTGCCAAGAATAAATAACACGAAAGTTGGTCTAATGCGTGTATTTTACAAGAGAATTTGAAAATGTACATGCACTGTACTGTTTAATAATTCTTTGGCATCTATATTAGAAAACATGTTTCCCGTTTACGTAAAATAAGTGCATTTGATGACACAGAGGAAGTGTACATGAAACGTAAACATATAATATGGTCAAAAGATACTTTGATTGCCACTGATATTGAATCATGTTCGCAGTAATCGTTGATTTGCTGTTGTTTAGTATTTATTCTGGGCAACGACAAACAAAAAAGTTTTGCTGGGTGTATTAGATCTTAATGAAATTGTCACGTCTACGTATGCAAGTGTGATTGGAATGTGGGGATGAGTTCAGCTTGGAGAAATGCATGTAGGTATGATAATTTTGGTATCAGTTGAAGTAAGGTGATACCATCTTCACAAGATGTTCGGGTAGGCCTCGTTTTGAACGTAACAGTCAGTTGCATTTATCTTTACTGCCAATCCGAAGTTTTGAATTTTGAAAGAAAACGTTACTTTCGACATTTGACCTACAGGACTTTCTGTCATTTAAGCAAAAATACTATAGTTCTTATGGTGGCGTGAGAAGCTTTATTTAAGCATGTACCTGATGCTCTGAGTATTTCTACGTTTTAGGCTTGGTTTGGTTTGGTGCTTTCTAGCACATCAACAAAACTAGGTTGTTTAGTGCCAAGGCAGTTGGAGTAAAGTGCCTTGCCGAATAACAAACCATACCAACAGGCTTAGGCTTGCCCGATGGTAGGATTTGATACTGCACATTTTTTCTCGTGAGTTCAGCTCGCTACAAAAATAACGCTGAATTGATCCAATAAATTCAGATTTAATAAATTAAGGCACAAAGAATGAAAAAGCAGCATATCTCCTTATGACATAGTTGTGATATACTTGAGTGAGAAGATTTAGGTAACAGTTAATCCATTGACCATTAGAAGTCTGTAACAATGATTTACTCCATTACTATTCAAACTGTCCTCCTACCTATGGGAACAATAAGGTGGTGGTAACATGATATGGCCGGGCGGAAGTCTTCCAACTTGCTCGAGAGCACGGCGAGCCTTACGCTAACAAGGATATTGTCTGTGATCTACAGCCTTTAGACGGATGGGCTCCACCATGTTGCAGCTACCCATGATAAGCAATAATGACTAAATGACGGATCGATCATAGCCCGAGTTACTTACAAGCGCACCATCCGCTCGACTCCAGGACAGAGGTGATAAGTGTGTCACTGGTGCAACATTCATCAATGTACCGTCAAGAGATAACTTCACCATTGGAACGTGGAATTTCATGACATTAAGTCCAGCTGCGAGACTCGAGGAGCTAACCCATGAGATGGAAGATACTACTGGCACATCATTTCACTATGCGAAATGCGATGGAAGAATTTCGGAGAGAGAACAACAGATGAAGTAGACAGTGGACACGAGGAAAAGCATGAGCATGGAGTCGAATTTATGGAACATAAGGACATGGGTTTCCAACCAGTGTCTCACATGATGATTACCATACGCCTGTGAACATCACCGTCATAGAGGTTTACGCTCCAACATCTAGCCATGATGCGAGGAAGGGAATATGTTATATGTCCAGCTTAAAACTCTCATTAACAAGATACCCAAGAAGGATTTTCTAGTCATTCAAGGAGACTGGAATCCCAAGGTAGGAGAAGACGCACAGCAAGACGGGCAAGATATCTGTTTAATTACTTTAATGAACAGACAGACAAGAGGGGACTCGAGCTCCTAGGCTTCGCCACCTAAACTACCTAGATCTTACAAAGACTCTTGACCCCAACAAACCATCTATAAGATGGACTTTGCAAAGCCCACACGGAAAATAGCACAACCAGACTGACGATATCTTGGTGAGGACACGTCCGGTCTATCGTCAACATTATCAAACCACGTAGCTTCCCAGAAGATGACATAGGAGGCGACCATGGTTTGTTGATGATAAATATCAAACTTTGAGGATAACCAAGAAGCTAAGACAACTTATGATCAGGTTTGAACTTGAAACACTTAAAGATCCATCCGTGACACAACCATCTGAGGCATCGACAGGCGGCAAATGTGCACCTCTCAGTATTCTGGGTGCTAAAAAAATAAACCTTCACTACTTCATCACCACCTTTAACACCTCAATAATAGACCCAACAAACGAAATCCTTGGCAAGCGTCGTGGGATAAAGAATCACTGGGTCACAGCAGATATCTTCGGCCGCTTTCTTGGAAGGAGATACTTAGGTGGAATATGGAATACTTGATGGAGCAGATTAATACAGGTAGACTAACAACAAGATTGCAAATAGATTAAAGCGAGCGAAGGAAAGCCAGTGTAAGGAAACCGAGAAAAGCCTGAACTAGAATATCAGCAAAGAGGCATACCAGTTGGTGAAAGACCTGATAACAGAGAAAGAGGGAAGATCAACTAGGCCAAAAGTCTCACAGAAGATCAAGACACCCTTAACAGATGGAAATAATACTGTTCAGAGCTTGACAAGCAGGAACCTTTTAGGAGACCAAGCCGTACTAAGCTTCCCACTGACCACAACAGAGACTGATCATCAAATCCTCAGGTAAGAAGTATAGACAGTAGTTAAGGCACTAATCAAAGGGAAGTCATCTGCTGTATACAATATACCAGCAGAACTTGTCCAAGCACGGGGAACCTACGTGATAAATGTCCTCACAGCAATCTGCAAAAAATCTGACAAACAGGAGAATGGCCCAACCCATGGATTACATCTCTGATCATAATTTTTCCTAAGAAAGGAAATTCGCTGCTGTGCCATAATTAACTAACAATTAGCCTCATCTGCCACCCGAGACAATCCTCAATTGACTTAAACCAAACGCAGATCACATCATTTCTGTAGGAATAGCTGGTAACAGAGCAGGACGTAGTACTATAGAAAAAATCTTCAACCTTTTGATTCTATGGGAAAAGTAGCATCAACAGAACTTCTATCGTGTCTTCACTGACTTCAAGAAGGTGTTCCACAAGGTATGGCATGCAGCCTTGTGGATCACCATGCAGATATATAACATAAACGCAAAACTAATCAGTATATTGAAAACATGTATGACAAGGCGACAAGAGGAATCTCGTCAATGACAATATAAGAATTTTGTTCATAACTACAGTCAGAATCAGACAGGTGTGCATCCTTTCACCCACTCTCTTCAACATCCACATTGAAAGGAACATGTCCTGTGCCTTGGAAGACCTCGAGGCCAGTGTCAGTGTTGGAGGCAGAATACTGATCAATCTGCGCTTTGCTGATATTATTGATAGATTAGCAGGAGACGAATACAAACTGGGAACCTCAGTAAATAAATAGGAAAGCATTTCAAGTTACAAAGTCAATATCATTATAGAGAGAAATAGCAATTGCACACACAGACGTGAACATCACAACGTCATAAAACTGGTTAACTGGATGATACGTATCTTGAAAGATACGTAGCTATATAAACACATTCTTCAATATCGGTATATGTCTATTCATTTCGTTAAAGAAACATACTTCAACCTAATCCGATCTTGGCATTCCTTGCAGCGTCGTATTCCAATCACCTAAAATGTAGGTCAACGGAACTGGAAAATATATACATATGCTTTTGTCAGAGTTTGAATTTAAAGCAATTAGACTTTAATTAGTATAAAAGCGTTTGTATTGCCTGCCATTGTGTGGGATATTTCTAAACGTTTGACCTATGGTTCTCCTGTCAGTTGACCGGAAAACACTCCATACATGGTCGTTATTTAGGCAATAATGCGTCGACCCAACAACATGAATATTAGGGTCGATGTCTAACATTGTAGAACTAATGTTCTACCGCGCATGTATGCAAGCACTTGAAATGTTTTGGCAAATAAACGAGTCGTTTCCTCGCTGTAACAGTATTTAAATTAAATTTCGACAATGCATTATTTACATCACGAACGTAATCAAGGCTTTCTAAAAGTTTGATTTGGCCAATATGGTCAAGTCATCGATATTTCATAATAATAACCGCTACTTAAGTGCGTGCAATTTATAAATTATCATTCGACAGTTTCTACATTTGCAGAAAAGTACGCTGACTTTTAAAAATGAGTCAGCAGAAACCTATTTGCATTTTTCGGGAAGCTGACTTGCGATGAAAAAGACAAAAAAATTGTGTAAGTGAGGGAATGTGTGAAGACAAAGAGAACCTGAACTCAGAATATACATATAATCTTTTCTTCTAAGAGAAATGTCTCATTTTGCATTTAACCGCACAAAATTTAATAAATGGTGATGATGATGGCGACAACAACTATGTTATCTGATTATTGTTGTTCAGTACATCTATTAATTTAGTATTCTTTTTCTATGTATGCGTATAAAGTTCGTAAATTTTGTTAATGACTGTAAGTTGCAGTGATTATCTATAGCTTGGTTTGGTGTACGTGCATAGATTCTATTTTAAGATATTAAGAACGTAAAACTGCGTCAGATCAAATGAATAATGATTTCGTACGTATATATTAGTAAATAATTTGACAAGTTTTGGACTGTTTCCCATTGGACTGGTCAGTCCGGTGGGTTCTGAGAAGAATTAAGCTATTTCCTATCGGATGGGTTAGATCATTTTTGAGTCTTTCTACGAGTTGGCGATTTGCGATTTTTCACGTAGCAGAAGTAACGAAAATGCGTATTTTGTTTCTTACCGCTGTATAGAAGTAAATATTACTGAACAACTTTCTCATCCGTATTTTCTTATTTTTGTGTTCTTCTTGTAACATCATGCGTGCAGACGTATTTTATGTTGCAATTTTCGATATTATTTGAGAGGAGCTATTCATTGGAAGAAAGTGCTTATCGGACTATAATATTATTCTGGGAGTATTCTGAATTATTTAAAGGAGTTCGGTACAAAGCCAATTAGACCGGTCGGGACTGTTGGTGGGCCAGTATATTAGTGGATCTAAATTGTATACGGAATAGTTCATTCTTTTCGACGTTGATTAATTCAATACACTGCAGATTTCTCTGAAATTTTCATTTTATAAAATTGATAATTCAATTGTTTGATAAGTTTTGAAAACTTGTTTATTTTACTAATTTGTGTTAATTCGTTTATGCCTATAAGTGATAAAACTTTAACCAACTATATAGCTTGAGAGAATGCTTCGTTTGATTTAATGCAATAAATATAACTATCCAATAATTGAACAAATAATTGATTTGTAAATTAATGCACCCTACTATCTAGCTTTTTAAATGAGTTTCGTTAAACAAAACCTAATAGGAATGAGAAAATAAACCTAGCAACATATGCGCAAAGAACTAATACAAAATAAATACCTTAACTTGCAAACGGTGTTTATTGCCTTACGAATTGTCCCTAACGAATAAAGATGGGTTATAATGAGGGCCCTATAAACATGACGAATAATATCGGTATATATAAGGTACCTAAAGAGCTTGAGACAGCAGATGTTAACTGTTGTCTACATTAATTAGCAAGCTGTAGGTACTAGTACTCAAATATCAGCAGTCAAATGAAACATGTTTTACGTTAGTGTCCGAACTGGGATAAATATTTTTAAATACAATTTATCCAGTTTATCCTGTTTATGGATCATCTAATAATAAATATGTTTATTTATAAAATACTTTTGTTATTATATAATCTGTGAGAAGAGTAAATCTCATTCACATTAGTCAACATCTCCTTAACAGGTTAATTAAACTTCGTGTTCCCCTACAAAGAGTTAAATAAGAGTATACTATTAAACATTGAATTTTATACTTTTATTTTTTGTTATGCTAAACAAATGATAAATTAAAAAATAATGTACAAGTGCAGTCAACGTAATCAGTATATTAACGTTATGCTTGTGAGACAAGCATGATTCTTGAAATGATAAACGTTTACAAAGGCTCAAGATAGTTCTTTTTACATCTTGTCTCTCAGCACGAACTAAATGCTAGTAATTTAGGGTAATGAATTAACATGACTTCAAAGTCTACTAATACAGAGTTCCGTCCAAATATTGATACGCTGCCTCACTGACCCATTTAACTCTATACCATATTTGCTTCCTGCTGTTGCTCCAAATGTCCATATGCTCAAACACAGAACATCTGTTTTAGCATGATAGCTACAAAATTATTAAACTTAGATCAATGAAGTTTCCATATTTTGTTTTTTTTTTCAAGCCGATACCCTGATTACACAGTGTAACAATTTTGTGTTACTGGGTAGTAAGTGTTATTTCCGAATTGTTTATGTCTCAACAGTATAGTAAATTATTATTCTTCACCACGAACTTTGCTTTTGTGACCAGAACAGTGATATTTTGAAATGTACCTATTTTCGAGAACATTCCATATAGATTCAGTGCTGAGTAAACTCTGAGTAACTTCTAGAACATTCTAGAATTTTCCATTAATATAAATAGTAATACAAATACGGGGACCTTAAGCCCACCAGTTCAGTTTAGTTCCAGCTGCCTAAGTGGATACATATCTGTATTTTTCTCAGATGACATCAAGAGGCTGTAAGCATTCGTCAGACGCATTTTGCTATGTCTGTGGCCAATTTATCAAGACAAGAGTGCAAAAGTACTCCATGGAAGCATCTGCTAAGATATGTGAGACCTACAAGGCATATTTCGGCATGCCTGTCGGGAATCAAGGCAAACTCTGGGCACATCATTTCACCTGCGAACACTGCAAAAATCTTTGGAAGGTAAGATGGATAATTGTTGTTAGGAATTTTATGTTATAAAATTTGTTATAATTTTTAAAATTGCAAACGCTTTTAATTTTAAAATGTGTTACAATTTCCAATGTTAATGAAATAACATATCATGGATAAAAAATGTTGCGAGAATCTCTTACACATTGGTCAGGTGTGAAATAAATGTATTTTTGTAGGATGGAATAGAGGGGAACAGAGAGCCGTGAAGTTCGCTATCCCAAGAATGTGGAGGGAAACCACTAACCACTCAAGCAACTGCTACTTCTGCATGTTGGACCCTTCCAAACGTCGGACTTGCAAGAATGCACCTGGCATCGTGTATCCTGCCTTCATCCATCTCCCCGGTGACACTCTTCCCTGAGCTCCCTGTACCGACTCCTCCGGAGAGAGAGCAGCTGTATTTCGAGGAGAGAAGAAAGTCAGAGACAAGGAAGACGTTGTAGATCCAGATGACAGTTTCAGAGGTGGAGCTGAGGAGATAAACCCACGCTACCACAACCAAAAAGACCTCAACGACTTGATCAGAGATCTTGGTCTCAATCAAGTCCAAAGGCGAGATTTTGACGTCTAGGCTTAAGCAGTGGAACTTGTTGGATGAAATTGTGCAAGTCGCAGATCAGAAGAAGCGTCATCAAATTTTTTCCAGCTTCTTCACCCATCAAGATGAGCTCTGCTTTTGCCGCAATGTGACCAGTCTGTTCGAGGCGGTCCCAATCGCCTGTAACCAGAATGAGTGGGACCACTTCACTTAAAGCTCATCCAGGAACCTCAAAGCCGTGTTCCTGCATAGTGGGAACAAGTGCCCGTCTCCTCCCCTGGCTGACACGGTGCACCTCAAAGAGGATTACATCAGCATCAAAACCTTGTTGGAGGCCTTGAAGTATAATGAGTACGGCTAGGATGTCATCGGAGACTTCAAAATAGTAGCATTCCTGATGGGTCTCCAAGGCGGTTGAACCAAGTTTCCCTGCTATATTTGCCTTTGGGACAGCAGGTACACCAAGGCGCACTACCACAGGTGGGACTGGCCACAGCAGACCGAGTTCTCTGTGGGGAGGGACAACGTTAAGTGGGAGCCACTGGTGGACCCCCGGAAGGTGCTGTTGCCACCATTGCACATCAAATTGGGCCTTATGAAACAATTTGTCAGAGCTCTAGATAAGTAGTTGGCAGCCTTCAAGGACCTTCAAGAAGATGTCTTCCTAAAGTAGTCTGAGGTAAATGACAAAGCAGGTGTCTTCGTCGGACAACAGATAAAGAAGATCCTGGAGTGCAATGAATTCCCCAAGAAGTTCACTAGTAAGGAGAAAACATCTTGGATCAGCTTTGTGGTAGTGGTTCGCGGCTTCCTGGGCAATCACAAGGCCGAGAACTATGTGGAACTGGTTGAGATTCTGGTGAAGAACTGCGGCCCCATGGGATGCAGTATGCCCCTCAGACTCCATATCCTTGATGACCATCTCGATAAATTCAAGGTGAACATGGGGGCCTACTCGGAGGAGCAATGCTAGCGCTTCCACCAGGATATACTGGACTTTGGATATCGCTGCCAAAGATAGTATAACCAGAACATGATGAGAGACTACATTTGTGCTCTGATTCGTGAAAATGATTTACAGAATAATCGTAAATCTGGAAAAACTACTCACTTCTAAATCGTTCGTGGTCATATCTGCATTACTTTAGTATAAATACATGTTAATTTTTATTCATATGTTGTTTCTTCTGACTTTATGTGAACGAAAAGACATAAATTCGCCCGTGTTCTCATTGGAAATAAACAAATTTCAAAATATCACTGTCCTGGTCACAAAAGCAATGTTTGTGTGGAATAATAGGTAAATTTCAAAATATAACTGTCCTGGTCACAAATGCAAATTTTGTGGGGAATAATAGCCATTTTCTATACTTTTAGGCATACGCAATTACGAAATAACACCTACTACCCAGGAACAAAAGTTGCGTTACATAGTCTTATATGTTCAGGCAATTAAATCAGTTTTACATTTTTAAAACACGGAGTTTCTGCTAATTGGATTCAACCGCAAAGTTGTAACACAATAAAGCTACAAGAGTCCATCGAATGTACTGATGCACCACTAGTCAATATTTTTAGCAATAACAAGATTTTCAAATTAGCTAATTTGGCAGCCATATTGGATACAAGATTGGCAACATTTCCATATAGGACCATTCAGGAAGAGAAAAAAGCACACAATGTTCAAGATGAATACCATGATGGCCATTCTGGATGTCAGACCATTTGCATTTAGGACCAAATTAACAGCATAAGCAGTCCTTCAATGAAAACCACATGTTTATATATAAATTATTCTTGAGTAAGTAGTAATAACAAGACAATGTCCAAAATGAGGTACTTATTAAATCCATAGCAGTACCCATGAAAGTTAGAACCAAGCAGACATTATATGGAGTCATCTGCTAGAAATTTTATATCAATAGCACTCTCTGTAGAGACAAAGCCATAACAGGTATTTTTAGATCGCTACCATGGGCACCACATTTGACCATCTAATTCCAATAAGAATTCTTTTGGTGAAAAACCCATGTTGATACCAATTTCCGTTCAGAATGAGCAGTGTTATCAGGATTTTCAATATGGCTGCCATAGTATCCATAGTAATAGCAGTACCATATTATAATATATGCCTCCGATTCGGCTGCAAAAACGTAATTAAACCATATGTTGAGAAATTGAAAAATATAACAACAGAAATATAGCTAAGGATGAAACTGACACAAAAAGGACACATAAATGAATTGTGACACGAATGCCAACATATCTTTAGAATGGTGTTTTAATGAAGATATTTCGGTCGAATATAACTTTTGGAATATTTTCCGATTAAAAGAAGAAAAAAGTATTTAACTTTATAGTTGTTTCTTACGTAAGCTATTGTGTTAAGAATCTGTATTTCTTTTAAGAACTGAAAATCATCTAACGATTTTAAAGATATCGGATGTTACCTGTTTGAATATTTCGTAATTTCTACAGTCAGCTTAAATTAGTTTTGTTTGTTGAGACAGTGTTTGTATGTTTACAGGCTCCTCTGATCAATACCTTTCACAAGTATTGATATTCCACTCATGGTTTCCCTGCATATTATATCAACGGTGGAGATTGAATATTTAAGGAATCAGGGTCAATACTCCTTATTTTTGTGTACGAGCTCTCCTCAATAATGTAGTCTAAATCAGCGCATTTTATTGATAGATTTTATATGGCAACATTTACAATCATTAAAATACATATTGGCGTACTGTTCTTTTTGATATCGGGGAGGGAGGGGCGATTATCTTTCCGAAACGTTTTTCTCTCACTGCAAGATAATTAATTTTCTCTTCCAAGTAACATAATGGACATACTATGGTGTTATTTGCTATCATTTCGGACAAGATATTTCTTGCAGCTGGTTGACCGCCGTAAATTAGAAGAATGCAAAACCCAGTTTCCTGTCATATTATGCTAACTTGTTGGTCCGTAATATATTTGCAGTCTACTATGCTCGTATCGCGTTATGTTCCGAAATAGAATGATGTACGGCGGTACTACAGTTTTCGTAAAAACCAACATTCTGACCATCAAGCGTGTCCGATTCAGCAATGCATCACAACGGGCTTATCACACAGATACCTGACGCGAGCTTAAATGTTGAAAAAACGCAATAACCTGACAGGGAAAAATCATACCAAGTGAACAAATTACTTCCGATTACTACTGTAACTAATAATGACACCAAACAAGGTTTATCGTACTAGCAGAAATAAGGTATATAACTTCCAAAGTCGTTCAATAGCTGACCCTCTACTTTAGGTAAGCCATCGTCAACTTTTCGGCATTCCACACAACGGAAGATACAGGCTGCGAAACGCAATTATTTCACGAAGTTTGTCAGATGAGACAAAATTACACTCATTACATCTTGCGATAGAGGCAGGGAAATACAGCGAATGCGACTCGACGACACATTCTTTCAATTAATCTAAGCACAGTGGAAGATGCAAGTTGAAAATATCTATGTTTTGGTCCATCTGAAGATTGGAACACTCCTTTTAATTAAAACAAAATCATTTTTAAAATGCAATATATCTTTCTTAATCTCATGGTAAAAATCCAGATTTTCTCTATTTGTTCCATAAATATTTATAAGTATAAATCTTTAGTTTCCAGTAGTTATACAATGCTAAGCTTATTACCCGTACCATCTCTTCTTGTACCATGGAAGCTGACCTAGGAGTTATTATTCAGTAATATAGATCCACCTCTTGAATTAGTAGAATATGAACTGAAAAGAAAAACATTAATTCCCACAGGAAATCGGTATATAATTTTCCGCATTTTCTTATAAAGTGGCTGTCTTCAAGAATGTACATTCAATACTTTTTATCCTAGGAAACTTAGATCTCGTCTTCTCTTAAGATCCCACAAAACCTTGAAAAGTGAATGCAGCAAGATTTGTTCAGTAAGGCATACAGAACGTTAATGATATTCTTATTATATCTGTGTACAGAATGCATAAGAAGCTCTTGTAAAACTGAAGTTTTAGATAAACCATGCCCACTCATGATGAATACATTATAAATAAGACACTAACGAATCACTGATGAAAAAGAAGTTTCCAGAAATTATAGTCTGGTGTAACAAGATAGAGTCAACGTGGAACCACGTGAACTTTGAACCCTGTAAACTTTCTCCGCTGCTGTTCTGTTTACGCTTTAGAATGTTTTGATGTCATTGCAAAAGTAAGTTGGAAACCTGACTATCATACCTTTAACGAAAAACCGGTTGCTTTGTCGAGAAAATGCAAGATGAATTTAGCTCTTTTTTGCACCAGTGTAGGTCAGAGTCTGTAAAGGCCTCTCTTGAGACGCTTACATCTACACCCATCACTTACACCATTAGAAGGATTTAAGAAACCATAACATTTGCGTTCATTGGGTATTGTTTAATGCATTAAAGGAATTACATAAACACTCAGCGCTAATTTCAATCTCATAATCGTAGAAGAAATTGTATCAACCGTGACTTCCTTTTATGTAACTTTTGCTACTTAACCATTTATCCATCCACAATTGATCGTGTACTTATTCTGTTAAAAATGAAACAAATATTTCAACCGAATTTGTACATGTTATTCACACTTCTTTCCGCGATCGAGAAGTCTTCACAAAAATGTCCAGAATTTTACGTTGAACCACAATTTGTACTGTACTGTTCCAGTTTAGAATGAATTTCACTGAATGTCTTTGTCCTAAACCACTAGTGTAGTTCTCCAGGGAAAAATAAATTAATATTTAAAAAGTAGATGAAATCCTATAGTAGTCATCTATAACAAGACACATCTCGAGCACTACAGATGTAAAGAAAAATAAACTCTTTTCCAGCACAAGAAAAATAATACCTTCTTCTCAAGGTATAAGAACGATTCAGACTATTTCACAGGGACCTAAGTGTTTTAAACCGAACCAATAAGTCATTTCATGTACACGCACGAAGAGCGTGTGGTTATTTCATCATCTAGCAAAAGCAGTACACGATGTAAACACCTATAATCAGAAAAGACCTCGGTCACAACCAATCGTTTACGCCGATTGTTTATGCAGTCGGCAAGCTAAAATAATATTTGCGAAAGCCAAGAGTCATATTTACCTTCTAAATAAACACGATGTTTCTTTCAAACATATCAGATCCCGTGAACAAAATCATCAACATAATAAAATATATTGATACAAAAATGAAATAAAAAGAATTCAACTTTTAACACACAAGTAATTAAACTACATGGTCGTAACACTTTTCCCCATAAAGAAAAAAATAGAAAGATTTATGTAATAAAGCTTTCTATTTTACGAGATGTAAACTATATAAGAGGTAAAAAATTTATATAAGAAGAACTCTAATGAATTATACAAAAGGTGTATATGAAAATAATATTTCTATACACGGGAAAGTGAATCTGCAATTAAATTGTCTTTTCCTTTGATGTGCCTGATGTCAAGATTGTATTCTTGCAAAAATAAACTCCACCGTAATAGACTTTGATTTTTATTTTTCATCATGTTGATGAAAGTACGGGGGGTGTGATCACTAAACCCAACAACCAGAGAAGGAGCTGAGCTGATGTAAACTTCAAAATGCTGTAATGTCAGCATTAAAGCCAAGCATTCCTTCTTGATTGTTGAGTAGTTTATTTGGTGCTTATTTAATTTCTTTGAGACATAGCATATTGGATGTTCTACACCATTTCTACCATCTTGAATCAATACTGCTCCAACCCCAACATCACTTGCATACACAGATAGTTTGAATGGTTGACTGAAATCTGGACTGTTAGAACTGGTGCACTTTTAAGTATGGCTCTTAACGTATCAAAAGCGTCTTGACGTTTTTCAGTCCAAAAAAACTTGTTTTTCTTTCTCAACAAATTTGTCAGAGGTTCAATAATATTAGAGTAGCTAGAACAAAAATTGCGATAGTATCCAGCCACACCCAAAAATCGGATCATCTGCTTTTTACTGACAGGCACAGGAAATTCAGAGATAGCCTTGACCTTAGCATCTATAGGTTTAACTTGACCATGTCCAACAACATGTCCCAGAAAAGTAACACAAGCACGGCAAGACTCACTTTTAGATAAATTAATAGTCAACTTTGCATCAGTGAGTCTGTCAAAGAATTTCCGAATCGTGGCTAGATGTTCTTTCCAGGTGTTGTTGTAGATGATGACATCATCAATATAAGCAATACAATTGTCTAGACCAAAGGTAATCATATTCATAAGGCGTTGAAACGTACTTGGAGAACCCTTCATCCCAAATGGCATTACTTTATATTGGTAGAGTCCATCTGGAGTCACAAATGCCGAAATTTCTTTTGCCCATTCCGTTAGTGGAATTTGCCAAAATCCTTTCAGAAGGTCGAATTTGGTGACGTATTTGGCATTTCCAATTTTGTCGATACAGTCATCGATTCTTGGTAATGGAAATGAATCTGTTTTTGTCACACTGTTTACCATTCTATAATCAGTACACATTCGGAAAGTTTTATCCGGTCGCGGAACAAGTGTACACGGTGAACTCCAATCACTCTTACTGGGCTTTATAAAATCGTTCTCCAGTAAATACTGAATCTCCTTTTTCAAGTATTCCTGTTTCAGAGGGTTCATCCTGTATGGGTGTTGTTTCACAGGTTTTGAATCTACAATTTCAACGTCATGAAACATATCCGGAAACAAGTGCTAATATTCATACAATAATTGTTTAAGTTCACCCTTTTCTTGTTGTTGTAAATGAGAAAGTTTCTGGTCTAGATTTTCCATAATTTCCGAATTCCGAAGATTTGCTGTTCCAAGATTAGTAGAATGCAACTGAATTCCTTCACTCAAATCCTCAGTTGGTGGGACAGGTACAACTAAACTAATTGTATAATTTACCTGGCTATCTCTTTCAACATACTCCTTTAACATATTGATGTGGCAAAGTTGTTTTTGTTTTCGCCTCCCAGGAGTATTTATAATGCAATTTAAATCACTTATTTTCTTTTCAACCGTGTATGGACCATAATAGTTTGCCTGAAGAGTATTTTGTGGAATGGGGAAGAGAGCTAGAACTCTATCATCAGATTGTAAACTCCTATCCGTTGAGTTTTATCATATCTTGATTTCATTTTTGATTGAGTAGAGTGCAAATTTGCTCTTGCGACCTCACAAGCCTTTGACAATTTATACTTGAAATCAGAGACATAATCAAGAAGATTAAGTTCTGTATTTTCATTAGAAAGAAGTTTCTCTTTCAATAACTTCAAAGGTCCACACACAGTATGTCCGAACACCAGTTCAAAGGGACTGAATCCTAAAGATTCCTGAACGGACTCTCTAATTGCAAACAAAAGTAAATGAATGCCTTCATCCCAATCTTTACCTGTATCAAAACAATATGATCTAATCATGTTTTTCAAAGTCTGATGAAATCGTTCTAAAGACCCTTGGCTCTCAGGATGATAGGCAGAAGATTTGAATTGTTGAATGCCTAATTCGTGCATGGCTTGCTGGAAAATTCCAGACATGAAATTTGACCCTTGATCCGATTGGACAGATTTGGGAAGGCCAAATTGAGTAAAAAAAAACTTTATCAAAGCTTTAACTATGTTTTTGGTTTTAATATTCCTCAAAGGAATTGCCTCTGGGAATCTTGTTGACGCACACATAATGGTCAACAAATATTGGTTGCCTGACTTGGTCTTTGGTAAGGGACCAATACAATCTACCATAATTCTACTGAATGGTTCGTCAAATGCAGGAGTAGGTTGTAGATCAGCCTTAGGTATCTTTTGATTGGGTTTTCCTACCATTTGACAAGTATGACAAGATTTACAGAACTTACAAACATCACTTTTGAATTTTGGCCAATAAAAGTGAGTCAAGATCTTCTGATAAGTTTTATTTATCCCTAAATGACTAGCCAGAGGAGTTTCACGGGCCAAACTAAGTATTTCCTGTCTGTGGAACCGCAATTTTGGAACCACAATCTGATAGTTCACTGACCATTCGTCAATAGCAGGTACCTCGGGAGGTCTCCATTTTCTCACAAGAATTCCATCTTTAAGGAAGTAACAGACAGGTACTTCAGTACCTTCAGTTTCACTAATGGCTGTCTGAAACAAACAGGAGATCTCAGGATCCTGTTCGACGACAAGTGATTGTCGTTTGTCACCTGATTAGAAAAAAGAGAATGAGTATTCAAAAGAGGATCACTATGAGTAATACCTTTTGAATGAACCAAATGAGAAGTGAAAGTGACCTCATCAAAAGCCTGACCAATACATGTGTCAGCTAAAGGAATACATTCATTATCAAAATCATTCTCAAGAGCTTTCTTTGCCATAGCTCTGGTAACTGCACAAGCTGGGTATAAATCAGGGTATTCTTTTTCAATAGGATCAAATTTCTGATCCAAAGAAGGCTTGTCAGTTACAAGTGGATTAACCACAACCTTCTCTCCAGCTTGGTAGTTGCCTAGGAACAAATGAATGCCCTCAACGGGTAAATTAGACACTATTACGACTGTCACAGGTACTGAAACTAAGTCTGATGACAAATTTACAGAATGGAGAGGAACATTAACAAAGCCGCACTTTACTCCCTGAATGAGAACACTCTCATTAGAACAGGACTTCTCAGAAGAAAGCAAAATACCTGACACTAAAAGACACTGAGAAGCTCCTATATCCCTTAAAAAAACTTTTGAAGAGAGAGAACGTTAATGCACAATAGGGTCTTTCAAGCACCTTCCGCAGTAAACAGAAGCCGTCATATTCATTAGTTTCTCCGCTTCAGTTAACTCATAGTCTTATTAGAATTGACCAAAGCATATTTATCCATTTAGTTGAAATGCCTGTAAATGTAGGTAGATTTTATCTACGTTGCAAGAGTCTTAACGCAAGCAAGACTTTCATCGCCAGATCCATACAGCGGTAAAAGTGCACTATTTCCTAAACATGTATTACATTTGCTCAGCATAGCAACGAGTACTACGTTAAGACAAGCGAAAATGAATATTGTCACAATTATTCCCGATATGTCATCAAACCATTCCACAGAATAAACAGAACATTAGCAGATCAGTATTACAAGGTTCAAAGGTCAGAGTGACTATTTGTGTGACATAAGTATATGAAAGCTAGAAAACTCGTTTTTCATCAGTTCATCCTCAGCTTATCAATAGTACTGTATCAAACTTAACCTGATTTAATTTATGTGTCCATTGTGCCTATGACACACAATACTGCTTCACGCATTATTGCATAAGAAAAAGTAGCATATGAGTAATTAGCTTATGTAAATAAATAATACCAAGAATAGTGTAGCTATATATTCAGAATATAATTGATGAACATATGAAAGCAAAACTCGAATTGCACGAATGTTCAAAGTTCTTTCAAGATTCAGCTGCATAGTTCTTATGTCTGCACACCGTTCCAAATTTCTATTCTGACTTCCGGTCATAAACGTAGTAACCGAAATAAGTAAAACCAACATGCTTTGAAAAAACATAGCAAATACTTTAATTATCAAAGTTGTGAAAGGGAAATGTAAGAATGTTCCGAATGCATTTCAGATCCTCGAAAAGACTGGTCTTCTAACAGTATTGGTGTTTCAAAATGAGATTGCTCAGAACTTCAGAATAATTAACAACAGTCACATAATAATAGTTTAGACCAATGAGCACTTTGTAATTAGAATGAAAATCCAAACAAATGTTTCCTCTCAAATAAT
Source organism: Megalonaias nervosa (assembly GCA_016617855.1). Taxonomy (NCBI): domain Eukaryota; kingdom Metazoa; phylum Mollusca; class Bivalvia; order Unionida; family Unionidae; genus Megalonaias; species Megalonaias nervosa. The sequence goes on along the minus strand of JAECUM010011775.1, from coordinate 63,909 downwards.
ATCTAAGTATAACAGTATTGTCTCTGAGGACAAATGTTACATCAAGAAATTAAGACATAAGACCGACTGTTATTGTCCAACTCCACGGATTTGTATACTAACATAAAGGATGAAAACGCGTTTGATCATATTACCCATGTGACACTTTGCAAACATCCCACATCACAAAAGAACCCACCTGACATAACCCATCCAGCGGGAAATGACTTAATTTTCCTAAGAACCCTCCTGACTCCACCAGCCAGGGGAAATTACTTCAAAGTTACTAAGGGATTTTATTATTATTAGTGTTATTATTTATCGTAAACCCCGACGTCAATAACAATTTATAGCTCTATACCCCACACAATCTGAACTCTTAATATCTTCAAATTGAATTTTATAACCGTGTAGCAAACTTATCTATCTAATATTTTGACAATAAATGATCGTTACCATTAGCAGCCATGAACACAAATTACACATACTAGAGACACAAGTGTGTACCAAGAGTTACAAACAATAATCATATCCATACCATTTTCAAAAGACACATTCCTGACATTTCGTCCGGCAACCGTTGTATACAGAAGAGAAACATGTTTGTCACAGATGATGTTTAAGGACCCTCAAACGTTCTTAATTTTGATATTGAAATGGTGTGAATGATTTTTCCTTGATAGAAGAGTGATATGTCTTATTTATGATATGCGTCGGGTAGAAGACTGCTACCTCAGTGTTGCTTTTTGTCTCTGCCCGAACGTTTGAGATACATTATATTTTGTTTTAGTTATTATTTGAATTGTTTGTTTTTACAAGCTCACTACATGCAAAGCAACGTGTACTGCTACAATCTGAACATTTATGTTTGAATTCCAAAGGAAAGTATGTTTATTTTGTGCTATTTCCAATACATTTGCGATGTGTACATTGACTATAGCAGCTGACGAATGTATCTAATTATTACTTCGTTCAAGTATGGCCAGGTGTCATTCAAATTTTTTAATGAATCTGTACTCAACTGGACGTATTTTGGTTGAATCATGTGAGTATCTTAGTATGCTTTTTGTTTAAGACTTGTTTAGGCATCCGTCGTAATTCATTTTGACTGGGCTAATGTACAGCAGAGTTTTAATGTTTTTAGAACCACTGTTGTTATATAACTTTGCGTGTTTTGTGTTTGTTTCTATAATTTCATGATTTTTCAAATGCCAGTACCAAACAATAATCTTGCGCATGATGAATTTTTGAGACAAAAGCCTTCCCGCTTACCCTCTCCTCGAGTAACTTCTCATTTCCTCAGATCCATGTATTCATGCAAATTTAGAAGGATAAATAATTGTTTAGATTTGCCTTTTCTATACTAACTCGCTGACGTTGATGTGGATGAAGCGGTATGATCTAAAATGTTCCAAAATGAAAATCTTTTGAGGCACAATAAAGGAAAACCTGCAACATTGTTAGGGTGAAAGGAAGATTTTGGCCCGAAAGATTTAGGCTGCATAAGTGTTCTTGTGGTCTTGTAGATCCCCAATATAGTTTTTTTCTCCACTTCTTTTCAACCTTTGTCGAAATTGTCAAAAACACGTGCTAAACTTCTATTATTTATCCTCCTTAACTGCTGCAAGACATTTTGTAGTGGCAAAAATTGGTGCGAGTTAATAAGTCCCAACTGGTTTGTGTTAATATTAGGTTAGTGGCTCGTGTAAATGACCGATAAGTGTCTCGAGTAAATGAGCAATAATTCTCTCGTGTAATGCACAATAAACGTGCAGTATTTAACGCGTGCAAATGAGCAATGAACGCAATGTATAAAAATGTGTTTTCTCATTCTGAAAACATATGTCAGTTTAGTAGTAAAGTTAATTTTAAATACTAATGAAAATATCTCTTCTTGATGACAGCAATGTGGCACTGTGGTATTTGATCAAGCGAGCCCTAAACGTGATACGTACGGTTCTGACCTAAACTATATTTATGCAAACGCTGACACCTAAGGTACATAACTCTACTCAGCTTAAACTCATCAAGAAATGTATATATTCATATATGTCTTACATGTTCTACATATATTGTGTCTCTGACTAAAGGTGAGATTTGCATAAAGGTTCAGTTGTACTGCGTGTATTTTTAATGTTAACAACTTTTAAACTTTCCACGTTTAGCTGATTGTCAAATTTACACCAACATAGAGAAAAACAGTAAATGTTTTCCCAAAGTGACCAACTGTTGGTGCGATTATGTCATTATAGTATTCGAAGAATTGAAAACCTTCATGTTTTGCAATTTTAAATATTGAGTCAGATGTCATTAGCTAATAGAAACCCCATGGACATTTTTCACTCCAAATAGGCGCAGCACGGTGATAAGAATTTTTATCACCTTGCCATTTATTTGTTATTCTGAATTACCCGAATTTTGTAACCATTACTTACGGAGGAAAAGACATGAATCTTTCAATCAATCATGGAACTGAGGGTACAAAATCCGGGTATCTAACGGCCCGAGACAATCGCGATGCGATCACCCGACCTCAAGAAGGTTTACCCGACGATAGCTAACTCAATAAATATATCGTCGGACAGATAAATAGTCGTTATTGTTGTTGTTGTTGTTGTTGTTGTAGGGCTTAATGCCATTTTTCAGCACACGATAGGCTATACATGGCGGCCAGTATTATTGGTGGAGGAAGAACCCGGGAAAACCCCGGAAAGAACCACCGACCCACGAGAAGCTACTGGCAAGCTTTCTCACATATCTACATTGGCCAAATCCGAGTCTCGAACCCACGCAGACAGAGGTGAGATGGCAGTGATCCGTAACGGACAGCGCTTTAGACCACTCGGCCACTCGGGGCCCCGATAAATAGTCAATGTACCAGTGAACAGCAATAATAGGAGTTCTATTCTATCTTCCCGAACGTGGTAAATCTGTTACGGTATAAATAAGATACAGCATTTGAAAAGTATTCATATAAACAAAATGTAGACAGTTCTTCATTAGAAAAATATATATTGATATAGTCTGAAACACTGAAAACTCTGAATTCGCACATGCGATCCGAGGAAACATTGTATGTTAAATACCAAAATAATAGTGAAGGTCACAAAAAGCGTTTGAAAAAAATTCCAAAACAGAAAGTTAAATTCAGCAATTCACTTTTTAAAAGAAAACTCGATTAAATGTACAATCGATAATTCTAATGATATCATACTATTTTGGAAAACCTTGATGGGCCACACCAATTTACAAAAACATATCTTTCATCAAACTTTTTGTCACATTGAGGAAATCAATTTGTACTGCATTATGATGGTCATATTAAATTGTGATCACAAATATCTTTGTCATATCATGTTATTCAAATTACTCCTTTTGATTGTATCTTTTGACTTAGGTCCCAATATAAGTAGATTGCATAGAGTTTGTACAATGTCAAATTGATCATTAGTTTATATCATAACAGAAAACATTTCTCTATAACTTCATTCCTGAAGGTCATAAACTATAAAAAAAAAAAAAAATTAGTCATTATCTAATTATTCATTATTAGTGAATTGTTCACAAATATGATGAATACCTAAATGTGCAGGGATGTATTAATACTGTCCGTCTCTCTGTCCGTCCGTAAATATAAGTTTGGTTTGCAGATATTCTCTTATTCTTAAATCAAACAGGAGGCTCACGCATGGATACTCACAGAAATATGTCTAGGTCTGCTTAGTACAAGGTCAGAGAAAGGTTACATTTCTAATAGCTTCCATCGGTCAGAGGATTGGCTCGCAATTTCGTTTTGTTTCTATCCATTAATTATACAACCGCAAATAATATCGACGTTTTCCTTTTAAATTAGTGCAATACGCAAGTACATCAGGTGGTAGCAGCAAACGAGATTTTATTCTTGTTACCTATGACAGCTTTTCCCACAATTTGATTCTGATTAACAAGACGCTAGTACACATTATTCCGAGCAACGACCATTATGTTGTCACATCTGCAATTAAAGTAAATCCACTTACTTAACATTCATCAATTGGGTGTTGGCATTCTCTTGGTTTTCGTGGTACAAATATTTGTTTCAATTTGCTCACACTTTAAGAAAAACAAAACCAAAAAAAAAAAAAAAAAACATCTTACTGGTAAGCAGATCTTTAAAACATCCGACACTAGAGGAGGAAGATTGCTTTTTGTTAATCTCATTTGACCAGCGTAAGTGTGAGCGGTATAGCTTTCGGACATTTCACAAGTAGCACGTTTCATCGGCCTAATCTCTTTTCATTGCTCGACAGAGAACCTATGTAGACAAGACATTTTCACCTTTCAATGACACTTATTGTATAACAAGCGTAAAATCTGTAAAATACGCATCGCATGATTTCAATATTCGTTCGATTAAATGATTATTTGGCAGTTTAACGGATAAACAAATTAAAGACAATTATATATGATGGTATTTAGGATATAATCTCACCAACGTCCTTTTGCTCCGACAATGTACCGGTAAAAACCATTTGAGTTGGTGGCCATTTACGTTTAGTACTGGCTATGCTGAGCAAATGTAATACATGTTTAGGAAATAGTGCACTTTTACCGCTGTATGGATCTGGCGATGAAAGTCTTGCTTGCGTTAAGACTCTTGCAACGTAGATAAATTCTACCTACATTTACAGGCATTTCAACTAAATGGATAAATATGCTTTGGTCAATTCTAATAAGACTATGAGTTAACTGAAGCGGAGAAACTAATGAATATGACGGCTTCTGTTTACTGCGGAAGGTGCTTGAAAGACCCTATTGTGCATTAACGTTCTCTCTCTTCAAAAGTTTTTTTAAGGGATACAGGAGCTTCTCAGTGTCTTTTAGTGTCAGGTATTTTGCTTTCTTCTGGGAAGTCCTGTTCTAATGTGTGTGTTCTCATTCAGGGAGTAAAGTGCGGCTTTGTTAATGTTCCTCTCCATTCTGTAAATTTGTCATCAGACTTAGTTTCAGTACCTGTGACAGTAGTAATAGTGTCTAATTTACCCGCTGAGGGCATTCATTTGTTGCTAGGCAACGACCAAGCTGGAGAGAAGGTTGTGGTTAATCCACTTGTAACTGACAAACCTTCTTTGGATCAGAAATTTGATCCTATTGAAAAAGAATACCCTGATTTATATCCAGCTTGTGCAGTTACCAGAGCTATGGCAAAGAAAATTCTTGAGAATGATTTTGATAAGGAATGTATTCCTTTAGCTGACACATGTATTGGTCAGGCTTTTGATGAGGTCACTTTCACTTCTCATTTGGTTCAATCAAAAGGTATTACTCATAGTGATCCTCTTTTGAATACTCATTCTCTTTTTTCTAATCAGGGTGACAAACGACAATCACTTGTCGTCGAACAGGATCCTGAGATCTCCTGTTTGTTTCAGACAGCCATTAGTGAAACTGAAGGTACTGAAGTACCTGTCTGTTACTTCCTTAAAGATGGAATTCTTGTGAGAAAATGGAGACCTCCCGAGGTACCTGCTAGTGACGAATGGTCAGTGAACTATCAGATTGTGGTTCCAAAATCTTACAGACAGGAAATACTTAGTTTGGCCCGTGAAACTCCTCTGGCTGGTCATTTAGGGATAAATAAAACTTATCACAAGATCTTGACTCACTTTTATTGGCCAAAAATCAAAAGTGATGTTTGTAAGTTCTGTAAATCTTGTCGTACTTGTCAAATGGTAGGAAAACCCAATCAAAAGGTAAAGATTGGGATCAATGCATTCGTTTACTTTTGTTTGCAGTTAGAGAGTCCGTTCAGGAATCTTTAGGATTTAGTCCCTTTGAACTGGTGTTCGGTCATACTGTGCGTGGACCTTTGAAGGTATTGAAAGAGAAACTTCTTTCTAATGAAGATAAAGAACTGAATCTTCTTGATTATGTCTCTGATTTCAAGTATAAATTGTCAAAGGCTTGTGAGGTCGCAAGAGCGAATTTGCACTCTACTCAATCAAAAATGAAATCAAGATATGTTAAAAACTCAAGGGATAGGAGTTTTCAATCTGATGATAGAGTAGCTCTCTTCCTCATTCCACAAAATCCTCTTCAGGCAAAATATTATGGTCCATACACGGTTGAAAAGAAAATAAGTGATTTAAATTACATTATAAATACTCCTGGGAGGCGAAAACAAAAACAACTTTGACACATCAATATGTCAAAGGAGTATGTTGAAAGCGATAGCCAGGTAAATTATACAATTAATTTAGTTGTACCTGTCCCACCAACTGAGGATTTGAGTGAAGGAATTCATTTGGATTCTACAAATCTTGGAACAACAAATTTTCGGAATTCGGAAATTACGAAAAAATCTAGACCAGAAACTTTCTCATTTACAACAACAAGAAAAGGGTGAACTTATACAATTATTGTATGAATATTAGCACGTGTTACCGGATATTCCTACGAAGACAAATACAATTTTTTATGACGTTGAAATTGTAGATTCAAAACCTGTGAAACAACACCCATACAGGATGAACCCTTTCAAACAGGAATACTTGACAAAGGAGATTCAGTATTTACTGGAGAATGATTTTATAGAGCCCAGTAAGAGTGATTGGAGTTCACCGTGTATACTTGTTCAGAAACCGGATAAAACTTTCCGAATGTGTACTGATTATAGGAAGGTGAACAGTGTGACAAAAACAGATTCATTTCCATTACCAAAAATCGATGAGTGTAACGACAAAATTGGAAATGCCAAATACGACACCAAATTCGACCTTCTGAAAGGATTTTTGTAAATTCCACTAACGGAAAGGGCAAGAGAAATTTCGGCATTTGTGACTCCAGATGGACTCTACCAATATAAAGTAATGCCATTTGGGATGAAGGGTTCTCCAGGTACGTTTCAACGCCTTATGAATATGATTACCTTTGGTCTAGACAATTGTATTGCTTATATTGATGATGTCATCATCTACAACAACACCTGGAAAGAACATCTAGCCACGATTCGGAAATTCTTTGACAGACTCACTGATGCAAAGTTGACTATTAATTTATCTAAAAGTGAGTCTTGCCGTGCTTGTGTTACTTTTCTGGGACATGTTGTTGGACATGGTCAAGTTAAACCTATAGATGCTAAGGTCAAGGCTATCTCTGAATTTCCTGTGCCTGTCAGTAAAAAGCAGCTGATGCGATTTTTGGATATGGCTGGATACTATCGCAAAGTTTTTTTCTAGCTATTCTAATATTATTGAACCTCTGACAAACGTATTGAGAAAGAAAAACAAGTTTCTTTGGACTGAAAAATGTCAGGACGCTTTTGATAGGTTAAAAGCCATACTTAAAAGTGCACCAGTTCTAACAGTCCAGATTTCTGTCAACCACTAAAACTATCTGTGGATGCTGGTGATGTTGGGGTTGGAGCAGTATTGATTCAAGATGATAGAAATGGTGTAGAACATCCAGTGTGCTATGTCTCAAAGAAATTAAATAAGCACCAAAGAAACTACTTAACAATCGAGAAGGAATTCTCGGTTTTAATGCTGGCATTACAGCATTTTGAAGTTTACATCAGCTCAGCTCCTTCTCTGGTTGTTGTGTTTAGTGATCACAACCCCCTTACTTTCATCAACACGATGAAAAATAAAAATCAAAGACTATTACTGTGGAGTTTATTTTTGGAAGAATAAAATCTTGACATCAGGCAAATCAAAGGAAAAGACAATTTAATTGCAGATTCACTTTCCCGTGTATAGAAATATTATTTTCATATACACCTTTTGTATAATTCATTAAAGTTCTTCTTATGTAAATTTTTTACCTCGTGTATAGATTACATCTGGTAAAAAAGAAAGCTTTATTACATAAATCTTTCTATTTTTTTCTTTATGGGGGAAAGTGTCACGACCATGTAGTTTTATTTCTCAAGCTATATAGTTAGTTAGAGTTTTATCACTTATAGGCATAAACGAATTAACACAAATTAGTAAAATAAACAAGTTTTCAAAACTTATCAAATAATTGAATTATCAATTTTATAAAATGAAAATTTCAGAGAAATCTGCAGTGTATTGAATTAATCAACGTCGAAAAGAATGAACTATTCCGTATACAATTTAGATCCACTAATATACTGGCCCACGAACAATCCCGACCGGTCTAATTGGCTTTGTACCGAACTCCTTTGAATAATTCAGAATACTCCTAGAATAATATTATAGTCCGATGAGCACTTTCTTCCAATGAATAATTCCTCTCAAATAATATCGAAAATTGCAACATAAAATACGTCTGCACGCTTGATGTCACAAGAAGAACACAAAAATAAGAAAATACGAATGAGAAAGTTGTTCAGTGATATTTACTTCTATACAGCGGTAAGAAACAAAATACGTATTTTGTTACTTCTGCTACGTGAAAAATCGCAAATCGCTAACTCGTAGAAAGACTCAAATGATCTAACCCATCCGATAGGAAATAGCTTAATTCTTCTCAGAACCCACCGGACTGACCAGTCCAATGGGAAACAGTTCAAAACTTGTCAAATTATTTGCTAATATATACGTACGCAATCATCAATTATTTGATCTTACGCAGTTTTACGTTCTTAATATCTTAAAATAGAATCTATGCACGTACACCAAACCAAGCCGCCTTGTCATACAGGTTTTCATTATACTGATTAGTTTTGCGTTTATGTTGTATATCTGCATGGTGATCCACAACGCTGCATGCCACATACCTTGTGGAACGTCTTCTTGAAGTCAGTGAAGAAACGATAGAGGTCTTGTTGATGATACTTTTCACATAGAATTAAAAGGTTGAAGAATTGGTTTATAGTACTACGTCCTGCTCTGTAACCAGCCATTCCTACAGAAATGATGTGCTCTGCGTTTGGTTTCAGTAAATTGAGGATGATCTTTAGCACATCATTGCTCGAGCAGCAGGCAGGGTGACCCCTACAAATTGGTTTCGAGCAAATTTTTTCATAAAATAAAGGTTCCTACAGGGGCTGAAAAAATAATGTCAATAACGCTAAACCGAACCTCCTAACTTTTATTATTACCATATAGTCTGAAAAAACGGATAATAAATCGTTTTAGGTTAGCTCATTTTTGTTATTTTATTTTTGACTTTTTTTGTTTTTTATGTTATAATGCGTTTAGTTTACTCGCCGGGTCACTCAATTTTTGTCGTTCACCCTGCCTGCTGCTGTAATTAACCAAAGATTTTATCTAGACCTATACGATATCTGGATCTTGGATCATGTAAATTTATTGTAATAAATCCAAACGGAACAGCTTCTGCTTGAACTTCATCATATCCATATCCCCTGAACACCAAGTATAATAAATATTCTGTAAAGTATAATTATCTACTCCATTAAACATTACTAAAATATTGCAGTTGTCTCTGATCACTTTAGGTATTTGTGTATAACGCTGAGTGACGTATATAACATCTGTATTCTTGTGTCTACCTCGAGAAAATATTCTAGATGGATTTAATTGTCTGTCCAGCATAACGTCATCGTGCACCACTAAATTATTAATAAATCCATCTAGGTCATATACAGATGGGGCCTCATCAATATCGGTAATAAAGTCAACAACATCATCACCGTTTTCATTCAGCAATTTTGCATTTTCGTTAAAATCTTTAAGTACTTCGTTACAGTGTTGATCATCTACAGATGGTGCTACTAAATACAGTTTACTCCATTTCAACCATCGCATTATTAAATTTAGTAATAGTTGTGTTTTACCCAATCCAGATGGACCTATTATAATCATCCTTATCGAATTTGGTAATGCTGGATGATGTTTTACTGGTTCCTGTTTTCGTATCGCCGAAAAGTCAATTATATCCATATAGTAAATAATATGAGTCTATATTGTGTTCGATGTAGAGCATCTACACCAACTGCTGAATTAACTACAATAAATACGAAGAACAAACGACGTGCTCTGACAGGCAAATACGTTAAATGCGGTACGAAGAAATACAAATTTGTCAAAACAAAGACAGGTGGAGATATTGCCGCTTTATTAGGAAAATTACCAGGAACTCCATGGGCTAAATACCCCGGTGAGAAACATATTCCAGGATATAATTATTGCGGTCCTGGAACTCGACTTGATATCCAACTTGATGATCAAGATCAACCAAGATCAGGAAAGTATCCAATAAATAAGATTGATCAAGCGTGTCATGTTCATGATGTTGCGTATAAAAATAAAGATTTACAACAACGGCATCTCGCAGATGTAAAATTTATTCATGCATTAAATTCTATCCCAAATAAATCTGTCAGAGAAAAAACTCGCTAGTTTTTTGATAAAATCTGCCATGAAAGTAAAATAATGTTAGGGGCTGGTAATTAATTATATAACTATTATAATGGAGTCTGTTTATTATAGCCCACGAGGATATTGGAGAGGCAGACCAGCTATTAGTAAACTTGCTGAAGCAGCAAAAGTTTCACGTTCTGTTGCTGCAGCGTGATTAGCACGACAGGCAATATGGCAAATTTATCTACCACCACCTAAAAAAATCAGTATGCACATTTTGATGTCAGCGTCCCTAATGAGGTTCATCAAGCAGATATTTTATTTTTGCCACATGACACCATTAAAATTGGTAGACGTCAATCACGCACATACAAATACGCATTAACTGTCGTTGACGTTGCAAGTAGATATAAAGAAGCGGAACCATTATCAACAAAGACAGCATCTGAAGTTGCATCTGCGTTTGAACGAATTTATCAGCGAGGACCTTTGCGATGGCCACAGTTATTACAAGTTGATCCTGGCAAAGAATTTCTTGGTGCAGTATTATCGTTGATGAAGAAACATAACGTTAAAATCAGACGAGGACATACTGAAATTCATCGTGATCAGGCAATCGTTGAACGATTTAATCGAACACTTGCCGAGCGGTTATTTGGATACCAATATGCAAAGGAAATATCTACTAACTTTAAGTCCGGTGAGAGATCTCGTGAATGGGTTACAAGGTTACCAAGTGTGATAGCTGCGTTAAATAATGAAATTACTCGTTCAACTTCCATGAAACCTTCTAATGCGATTACAAAAAAATATATACCCCGTAGCAATGGCTACGGACAACGCCGTGAATCTTTCTCTCAACCAGTATTAGGTAATGTAACTGTAAGATATTTATATGAACCTGGTGAACTTGAAGGTGATAAAAAAAGACCAACTGATCCTATCTGGAGCGTGACTACACATACAATTTCTAGCGTGGTAAGATCCACTGGAAGACCTCCAATCTACAGACTAGATTCTACTGCTCCTCAACGTGGATTTGTGCGTGAACAATTACAAGTAATTCCTAAAGACACACAATTACCACCACATACAATTACATAACCAGAACCTCTACGTCGATTGCATTCAAGACAGGTCAGCATCACATTATCACGTGTATGACCAAGATCACTATTAATTCTGTCTACGGTAAATTGTCTTGGATTATTATTCGAATATTGCCATAACATATTACAGTTACAGCTTGCACAATGATTATTCTGTTGTTGTTTTAGTATTATAATAAATTCAGTATCAATATCAAAGTCACGATTATTTTTTTTGTCACATTGCTTATAACCAGATAGTTGTTTTCTTATTACGTCATTATTAACAGTTTGATCATTATTTTCTGTAAAATTCATAATAACCCTATGTAGTTGAGATATTCTTCTGACTCGAGAAACTGCGAGATAAACTAAATTTGACCATTCGATCCGATCATCTATAATCCAGATATTTGTATCAGAAATAGTTAATCCTTGTAACGAGTGAATAGTTATAGCGTATCATAACCTCCACGGTGATTTATTCATACTCAGCGCATTCTCAACATTATTAATATCAGCTAAAATAATATCGTTCAAGACAAGATTCTGTATTCCACCACCAGGAATTTCAACATCAATATTCTGTCGTCGAGTATCTGCTGGGCGATAACATAATAGTACAGGTAAATCTGAAAACTTTTCTTTATGTAACAGAAATAATTTCTCCTGTAGTTCATCACGAACTATCTTTCTACTTGCAACTATTAAATCAGCGGGATTCCATAAACTCAGAAAATCATTCATAGAAGTCTCTGGAATTACTCCTCGCATTATTTCACATTGTACTTTGTCTGGTTGTAGTCTGATTAACCTTTTAAACTCCTTCAGCGGTTCATCAATAGCTCTATGGTCATCATTTATTTCCTCATAATAATCTACGTTATTCTTCAGCCATTCATGTGGAGACTGACCAACAAAGGGTGGTGGTTGACCATGATCACCACACATTATTACAGCAGTATTCTTTGTCAATAACCAATCAAGAAATGTTTTGAATATTTCTAACGACACCGTGTCTACCTCGTCCCATATAATATATTTAGGTATATATTTTTCACCCATTCGTTCAGGAGTCCATGTGTCTCCACACCATCTAAAGAAACTATGATATGTACATGATTTTACTCCTCGCTCTTTTATTTCCCTTGCTAATTTATGTGTAGGTGTCAAAACAATTATATCTGAATTATTATTCATGAATAATTTAATCACACGCGTTGTTGTACCTGAACCACCGCATCCATTAAGATAAACAGTTTTATGTCTAGCCACGGGATCATATACAGATGGTGCTGATGACTTTGATATTTGATTATTATTTTTGTAATATATTTCCTTAATTTCAACGTCGGAAGATTCAGAATAACTAAGTATATTTTCTTGTTTTATTCTCCATGATCCCCATTCACCATTACCAAGTAGCGGTTTTAATAAATCTGTATATTTTTTATTTATATAAAACGAATCCGTTGCTACTCTGACAGCATCACGAGGAAATCTATTTATCATAGACAGTAGATTTATAGAAACATATGCCAACATCGATGATCTTAAATGAGTAAATTGCGGTGAGTCACCATCAAGATAACTCACAATTGTACCTAGTTTGGTTCCGTCTGACAAATATGCATTACTCCGATTTATAAATGTGTTTTTTTCCGTTGTATCAGCAATTATAAAATCGAGTTCAGCATCGTCCATAATCAACCTTGTACAGTGTCTTTTATGATCATATGCTCCTCCTTGAGTAAATTTACCAATTATCTTTCTACCAAGATCTTTTGCAAGTTTCTCATCATGCTCATCTCTGCATTTACGTATATTATTAGTAATTTTAATAATGCCATCTTCATTAAGATTAGGAAATTCTTTCCTGGCATCATCAATATTAAATCTATTTGGTTCTGGTAACCAAACTTGCTTTTGTAACCGATACGATATAATTGCCTCACTCACCTTCAATAATGTTAAAATTCCAACATCAAGCATATATCGCAATAGTACTATTGGAACCCAACATTTTTTCTGAAAAATGTCTTCCAAACCAAGCATAAGTAATCGGATGGAGATTTTCTGCAAACTCAAATGATTCTACACACGCGAATCCGGTTAAGTCAAATTCTGGTAAATGTCCGTTTATCGCAACCTTGGTCATCTCGTGTGATGGATGTCCGAATTTTTTAAAGTATTCAGAACATTATCCCTATCCAAGAAAACTTCCAGGATAACATGCTACCATATCAACAGATATAACTTCATTATACTTATGTTTAGTATTCCACAATCCTCCGTGTCCATATTCTACGCAGCTTTTATGGATATCTTCAAGAAATTCCGATCGTGTTGGTTTCCATAAATTTTTCTCCTGAGCGAAATGAGCCGCCACAGATGGAACTGTAAAACAATTATTTAATAATTGTCTAACTTTGACATCGTCAGAAGTATATTTCAGCGCAAGATGTTCCATTTCTACATTAAGAGATTCTGTGCGGTAAATATCACCATTAGGCCGTACAAACTGATCGTAATAATCATATTCTGAACTTTGAAATAACCAAACGGATACAGGGTCACTTTTACTGATATTTTTGATAAAATCAAATATATGACCATCATAAAATTTAACCGTTCTATCTCGTGGAAATATTATTACTGCTGAGGTCCACGCATGCGAATTATGATCAATAATATCTATCGGAGCTCCATTTTTTATGTGTTTTGGTTTATATAAAATCTCTCCGGTTAACGTCTTCACTGTTATTGGAAATCTTAATTTCTTTTCTAGATCAGCAAAATCTCTAATAGACGCTCCAGTATCTTTAACTGATTCTGCCCACGTATATATTTTTTTACGTCGTAAATCTGTTAAACCATTACCACGTATCGCGTTTATGAAATGTTCTGTAACTCGTTCAGCTACACAGTTTATTCTTGACTCTGACAGTCTCATCGGCTTGAGATCCCCGACGTCAGGTTTATTATTAAGCGGATATATTGCATATACAACCGCAGTCACAGGGTACCTTCGTTCATAATACGGTTTGTCAATACCGGTTAGTATTCCGGGTTTAGATTTATTACTCAAAAGAACAATATTATTTCCTGATTGTATGCGTACTGGATCACGCTTGCCACGAATAATCCAAGTATCTTCTTCTGTATTTACAATAAATTTTATTAAAATAAAATATTTTTGATCATCAAGGTGATTAATAATTGCTTTTCCTCGTTTGTCATTCATCATATTAGTAACATTTCCGACTCTGAATGTTGACCAGACATGAGCAGCACCAATATTACGAAATTCATTCTTGGCTTCACGGATACGTTCGGTTATATCCTCATCCGTTAATGCCAGATCTTGCATCAAAGTACTAAATTTATATTCTGATAGTCTGTCAAGATCAAATCTAGCTCTTTTAGGTTCAGTTGCCGATAATTCGTTCATATAATTAATACAAATATTTAAATTAAAATTTTAGTATATATATATATAATGCTTGAAACAAAGAACAAATGTGCTTGGCTCAAAATTGGACATACTTCTCCTTGTAATAAATCATGTGTGAACAAATACTGTGGAAATCATGCGCAAAGTATCAAAAATGGAAGTTCCAGGACCAATACCATGTGTGCAATGTGGTGTTGGAGTCAGAGGAAAAACTCAATTGTGTTTAAAATGTGGCGGAAAAAAAATTATAGGGAGTTAAAACGCTATTATGACAAAAAAAAATAATACATCATCAGGTAAATCTCCTATACAAACCGTAGAAGATTATCTGGTCAGATTTCAAAACAATGATTTAGACAAATAATATTATTATATAAAATGAATCAGACAAATCAGACTCAAAACGAATTTGTTAAACATCCAGTATATACAAATTATGATGGTGTGATCATACACTGTAGATTAAAGAAACCGGTTGGTAATATTAATAATCATGGTTATCTTAGATTTACTATTAATAACCAGAAAAAAAAAAATTATTACTCACATGTATTCATATTCGAATGTTATTTTGGAGTCGTTAAAAATGGACTTGCAGTTGATCATATTGATAGAGATCCCCAGAATAATAATCTATCTAACCTGCAAGCTATTACACAGAGTTAGAATTCTGCACGAGGAAATACTGGAAAATATCCAAAGATCCCGAGGTCGGTTATATCCATAAATACAGAAACAGGCCAAGAAATAACTTTTCCATCAATTAGTACAGCTGCAAAACATTTTAGCATACATCCACAATCAATACAACGTGTCGCAAATAAAACATACAAATCTGCATATTTAATAAAATATGATCAACCGATTACATTTGAATATATCTAAATCTGTCTTCCTAACAAATAAATATTTTTTTTACTGCATATAGTTCGACTCTATCAATTTTACCATGGGTTTTGTTTAGTCCTTGACTCTGTCAGGGGTTCTCTATCTTCACCGTCGCTCTCTATGTCACTTTCATTTTTGACAGAATCAAATAACATAATTTTCCTTAATTGCATTACACGATTGTCCACAATCTTCTTTTTCTCGTATTCACGAGATAGTTCGGATCTGATATTTTCGATTGAACGTGCAAGAGGCGCAAATAGCTTTACCTGTTTTTCATTTACCATTGCCAAGGATTCTAACATAGACTGATAGATTAATTTTACGAATTTATAATTGGATGGTAATGTGTATTTATTTTCAGATTTTCGTTGTTTTAATATTTCATAATCGCATAATATTTTTTCAGGATCGAGATTATCAAAGAGATTTATTCCGTTATGTTTTAATTTTTTAATAGCAGAAATAATATCATTAATGTTTTCTTGGTTCAATATATATATAAAAATATTTCTTTAAAATAAAAAATAATTGACATTCAAGTTTTTAACTTTGACTTTTGACCTTGATGTTTGGCCTTTCAAGTTTTAAAGTTGACTGACTTTGTGTTGACTGACTTGGTCTTTATATAATTTTTATTATTGTTATTAAAAATCTCAAAAATAATCAGTAGCATCCTAAGCGGTTACTCGTCACTTGGCCCCCTGATAGCCTCTGTGTCTTTCATGGAGTCCTTTTTTTGCATGATGATGTCTTTCTTATGACCGTTATTGGCACCCCATGTTCTGTTTCTATTGGCTAGCATTCTTTCTGAATGTTTCCTTGTGGGGGTCTTTCAAATGAGGTAGAGAGCTCAGGCATGCTACTGATTATTTTAGGGGGTACCTTGCATAGACACATCCCCCAGCGAATTCCTAATCGAAACGAAATATTAGAAATTCAGAGGACTGTCTAGGCATTGCGGTTTCGAATAACCCCCCACCAAATCAAACCCCGGGGAAAGTGCAAAATGCACTCACCACGTGGCGTGACGTGGTGAGGGGTTCATGAAACATCGGGGCGGTGTCCCCAATCTTAATAAAATTGGCAACCCTTGGGCCATATACCCACCCCCTGCGGCCATGGGAATCGAACGACAGACCTTCAGCACCAGAATCCAAATATTCTTGCACTGAGCTATGACATTCGGTTGAATATATATGTTCGAGAAATTACTATATAGTTATAACTAACACGAGAGAGTATTACATTTTCTAAATAAATCAAGCAATTTATGATTTTTATTGAAATATATTCGCCACTCGTATATATAAAACGATAAAAATATATTACCACTCGTATATATAAACGAAATAATTTAAATTACAGACACAGGTAATATACATGCCAGTCTGAGTCATACGTCAGCCAAGCCCACACAAAATCGATAAAGTACATCCTGTTCCAGTACGGCCTTATATACATATATTTTTCGTTTTAAGGTTTTAAAATTGCTATCAGAATACAACACTGTTCACATTATAGGGCAGGAATATATCAAACAGGTTGGTTTTTAACAAGCCTGTAAGGATTAACAGACAGACGGACTAATACGCTTTATTCGATCAAGCTAATATATGCGTATGTACAACTGGGTTTGTACAGGTAACGACGTAGTACATAAGGGGAAATAATCGTTTAATTTACTCCGCGGAGAGAGATAGCGGAGTTATCTCGCTTTATTATATACAATTGCTTTAATCATAGGAATTGATTATTATTCAGATTTTATTAATTTTGATTAGTAAACTACCCATCAGATTATTTCAGAATCTGATAATTTTTTTTCCCCCTGATTATTTACTCAGACGTTCTACGAGCGTATGTACAAATTAATATTAAGTGATTCTTGTCTTAGATCCAAAATGTATCCTGTCTGGTCAGTAAGTTTGAAATTTATTCTTGACAATAATGGATTATGTACACGTAGATAAATTGGATTAATTGGCTCAGATATAATTAACCACCCGGGCGGTACTTGAGGGCTAAATGAATATAATATATACCCTTGTTGAGCCTGGTTAGACTTTGAAAGATCTACTTGATAGCTGTCATCAATTACGTCACATACTAGATTGACCGCTATCGTAGATGTTATATTAACAATACCAGGTGAGATATGGCGACCTCCACCATGTGGATCATTATTATATTTAAGAATAGTTGGTGTAGGTATTAATTTTTTCCATGAATCACATATTCTTTTAAAATGTTCATCAATAAGATCATTAACCGATTTCTTTAGCTCCTCAGAGTTAAATCCCGGAATTACAAATGTTAAGAAATACTGTTTTAAATAAACGTTTATAACTTACACGCTGAATAGGACCGTCTTCATTAACTATGTAAGTATTAAGAAATCTATCTGCCGGTACGTTTAATGTTTTTTCTCTGTCAACGATAGCCTTATGTACATATTCTAAGTCTGATGCAACTTGATTCAAATGTTGTATTGTTTCAATTATTTGATTTTTTAAG
The DNA here is from genome assembly GCA_016617855.1 of Megalonaias nervosa. Lineage (NCBI taxonomy): Eukaryota > Metazoa > Mollusca > Bivalvia > Unionida > Unionidae > Megalonaias > Megalonaias nervosa. The sequence goes on along the minus strand of JAECUM010011775.1, from coordinate 45,712 downwards.
TCATCGTTGTAGGAAGTGCTGATGCTGGAAAATAAATTTCTTAGATCATTAAGTATACGTCCATGTTCAGATTTAATTGGTTTTGATTTTGAGTTAATTTCTTCAACATTAATTGTTGCTATTCTTGTTGTACCTTTACCCCGAACGAAATCTATAAAATGATTATACTGTGCATAACCACGATAAGCATCCGGAATCTCTATAAACGGATAAGTTTTTCGAAATCCTGGAAGTTTTATAAATTTTTCAACATCTACGACGGAATCAGATCGTTGTGGTTCTGGTAGTCCTTGATAAACCGGTGGAACTTCAGGCCATCCTAATACTGATCTAATCGAACTTTGATAAATATCTACAGAATAATCAGGGGAATTTATTTCAATCACGGTAGATAGTGTTGGTTCGTAAACAGTAAGTGCTATTTCGGATTCTTTTCCCGTAATAGATTGAATTCTACGTTGGAACTCATCATTAATCTGCTCTATTTGATAATTGCCCGTTGGAATAGCAACTACTTGCCAATCAGGAGTTCCATCAGGCTTATTCTTATTAGCAAATACTAATGAATTATTTGGCTGTAGTCCACCAAATGGTTTTGATTTAATATTTGGCCAGCTATAATAAACTCGCAATTGTGCTAATGCTATTTCCTTTGCAGGAATTGATGTTGGAAAATTGACACTAAATTCAGGCTTGGTCGAACTTAACGATATCATAGTAGTTTTTGACGGAGTCGTATTAGTGACGATCTGCTGAAGTAACTCCCTGTCTGTCATTATTATTATCGTTGTTATTTAATTCGTTAAAATCATTAGCGATTACCTTAAACGCATCATCGTAGGTTTTCATCATCATCGCGAATTCAGTATCGGATATTTCACCATCACTAACACACGTAGAAATGTACAAAGATAATTTAGAGCATGCCTCTGCCACTGTATGTAATTTAATCATATAATCGTGCAATTTAGCATTTGTACAGGCATCTATCTTTTTAGCTTTAATACCGAGAACACCAGCAATAGTCGTTGATGCTGAAACAATGATGGTTATAACAGTAGGTGCTGTCATCGTCAATGTTGATAATAATAATCCTGTTCCAGCAATAACAGCAGAAACCGAGTAAACAACTACATCAATAACAATTATACGCCTTTTGTATTTTTTTATTTTCGTGTTATAATAATCGATAAAATTATTTAGTTTAGTCAGACGTTCACATACCTGATTGCATATGTAACGTTGAACGTCGATGCTAGACTGTGGTTGATCCATTATACTAACAACGTCATTTAATTAAGTTTCAGATACGAATTCTAGGCACCACCAGTAACGTCTCGGAGGTATTTCCGTTGATATTAACGTAAAGATTTCTTTCATATTCTTGGTTAGCATCACCAATAGAGGATTATGGTATACATTTGGTGATAATGAAGTTGACGCAGTAATTTCCGAACCGTATATAGATAACCTGTATAACCCAGTTACTTCTGCGGTATGTTCGAGTGTGTTATTTTGTGGTGTCCATGTTGTTGATCCTGATGCTACGGTGTACACGATATTTTTAATTTGTCCGTGTGGAATTTTAATCAGATTAGTTTTTTGAACAATATTAGGTATTCCACTGACAATATCATTGAGTTTCATGTTAACGTCGGAGAGTTTTATGTCAACGGTTGGTTGTTCCCCCAAAAAATCTTTAATGGTTTTGTTTATATTTCGACGAAAATTTAAGAACGTTTCTACATGTCTAGAAAAAGTATTACTGAGTGTAGTCATTTCGTCATTGATTTGTTTTTAGAGGAATTTCCTTATCATCGACGTATTTCTTCGTCGCAGCATCAAAATCAGATTCTGGTGTTCTAAGATTATTAATACCATTATTATTCATATTAAGAAATGCACGCATTATACCGCCGTTGGCCAATACGTACTTAGATTCCTGATCGTCGACATATTTCTTTGTTGCAGCGTCTGTATCTGTGACTGGGCTTCCAAGGTCTATAATTTTATTTTGATTCATAATAATGTTACCCGTGAACAAATCACCAGCTTTCTTAATATAATCGCTGACTGACGTACCGGAATCTTGTATTTTACCCTGATCAGTAAAAGTAACTATATTATTAACAACCGCATTAGGAACTCGTATAAGTACATCTGGTAGTTGTATATTGCTAGTTTTTAATCGTCCTTCCTTATCCTGAAAAACAACTACTTCATTTTGATCAACACTGGTTATGTTTAATAAATCATCAGTCTCATTTCTGAGTTGATCGAGAGTTGCGTATTTAGATAAATCAGCTTGCTGCTGAGCTTTACCACGAGAAGATCTTCCGTAAATATCCACCATTATATTTACTAATGTCTGTTTAAATGTGACAACGTAGTATATTCATACACAACTTTGTGAGGTGGTTCTGTTGATTTTGATACAGCATCAAGTACGTTAAGTACTTCTCGACCACATATTGGTGGATCAGTTAATGTTTGTGTTGGTAACGTTGAATACCATATTGGAGTACTTTGATAGCCATTAATATACTTTAAGAATTCTTTTGGTGGAGCTAGTCCATATGAATCAAAATAAATAATTCCACGTGGGTCAATTGCATATCCAACCCAATGTGTGCATGGGCCAGAGTTTTTGTCGAGATTAATAATACCGGTTTCATTATTGTTTGGTTGTTTTGGTAATTGATCACGCATAAAAACTCCTCTGACATTTTTTATTTTTAATTTTTTAGCAGCATCTAGTAAATCAAAATTGGACATAGGAGATATTAGTAAACTGTCCCTGGTAATCTTAGGCCTTTTCCGTACCATGAATGTGGAGTCCCTGGCAATCTTAAACCCCGACCGTATGCTGGGCCTGATAATCTTAGACGGCCCGGCTGTGGTACGTTTGGTGCTCTTAGACGTCTTCCGTGTTGTTTTGCCCGTGAGCTTTTTTTTTTAATTTTCTGCGTGTATGATTCCCTGTCCGGTTGCTTTCTTTAATGCCATTCCAGCAGCGGTTCCAACGGCACCTAATGCAGCTGCTTTTGCAACAGCTGAGGCTGCAGCGGCAATTAATGCTGGTATAGCAGCAAGAAGTAGAAATATACCACCCGTCTTAACGATGTCTTTGATAGCTCCCGCAGAAAGATTAAGTTTTATATCTTTATTTGACTTTTTGGCTTCATTGAAATGACTGAGCTGACGTTCTGTAAGAGATAAATGTATTTGAACCGCTCATCTGCTCTTTCTTTAGCAATATTTTTAATCCACAATCATTTTTTGATGCTGATTGTATCCTTTTAATCTGACCAGGAGTCAGACTAACACTAACGTGATTATATGACATTATAATATTCATAAACGATCTAATTACATGTTTTCTACTGGAGCATCAACGACTCTCATTCGTCCACCAGCACCTTCAAGTAACATTGATTTATCGCTGAGTATAACAGCAATTGCTCTGTAATTGGCAATAGCTCCTATTGTCACACGAGCTCGAAATGTATATCGACTACTGACTGTCTGGTTAAATCTAAATGTTCAAGCGAAAAGTAATAAATTGGATATAAGGTTGTAAAATCCAATTGTGATATTTGTAAACCAGTATCAATATTTTGATCACGTCCCATGAACGTCATCAGACGATGATATGCACGTGCTACATGATTTTGATCGAAATTCAGTAATATATCCTCGGATGGTTCTTGATGTCCATTTATCCTCAGAGACACTTCAGAAACACCAAGATTGTCAAATATCATAATGCTGCGTGTTTGATCATCCACCCGTGCAGCATCTTGAAATGCAATAAATATATGTCGTGGTGCAGAAACACCTTGCTGAGAAGCTATTTGCCATGTAAATAACCATTAATATTACTCTGGATAGCATCTGTGGTCATTGTTAACCATGATAATGCTTTTTTACCACCTTGATTCATAAAAGAGAGTAGACGATCTTCTTCAGATATTGATGGAGTCATCACCGGCATCCATAATGAAAGTTTTGTCAGAATTACTTTACCAGGATCACCAATGGGTCTCCATAATGCATCGTTGTCGGTTGATTTTCGTAGAAGTACAACTGTATGCTTAGCTCCGAAAATGACTTTTCTGACATTTCTACAGAATCCAAAGATATGTGACAGTGGAATTGAACATGAAAATGTTCTCCTGTCACCTTTTAACATTGATCGACGTGCTGCAAATCCTAAGTTGAAATTGGGATTAACACTTTGCAACAACGAAAATTCAGCACCAGGCCGTGCTATCATTCCCGCTGGTTGTGGATCGGATGCAGTATTCCGTGGCGTTTGTACTAAATTATGCTGTCTGTTATCAGGGTGGCCAGAAGTATCCTTCGCAAACATTATTGATGGACCAACTGATCTTGAATAATCGTCGCTGTATCGTGCTAGACCAAGTATTGTCGTTGCAACATCAACGTCTTTCTGAATTATTTCAATATTTTTTTCCGTCAATCATGTACGTTGCGCTATCAAATAACGCCATTTGCCATGATGCCATTATTAACAAAACCAACCCTAACATCAGCTCCATATGCTACTGGTGCTGCAGGAGCAGCGTTATTTAAAATTTCACCTTCTACTTCAATAAAAGCCTCAGCGGGTAAGAAATACCTACTTGTATCCTGAACTTGAAGTTCAATTCGTCCACGCTGATCTGGAATTCGAGCGTCATAAGAATAATATTGATAATCACGCACAGACTCATCCTTGAGTACCGGTGCGTCCATGTCGAATGCGGGATCAGATATGCGCTTAAACATCTTTATTATATTTATTATCGTCTAAAACGAAGACCAGTTCCTGCTATCAGACTAGCGGTTATATTTTTTTCTTTTTCTGACATTGGTACATCAGCCAACTCTGCTAGTGTTTGATTAGCAACTTGATTTATTACTTTACTGACATTTGCAGGCATTACTTCAGCACTAGGTAATTTTACTGGCTGAGGTTTTCGTCGTATTAATCGTGCTAGTCTATCTTTGATCGCTGAAAATGCTTTACCAGCGAGATTACCCATAGCACCAATACCTTTTTCACGAACAACATCAATAACTTTCATTCCCAGTTGCTTTGCGATCGGTATTGCTTTTGGGGCTATCCTTTTAAATAAACCCTGAACAACATCACCTAGTCCATCTCCGTAGGTTGTTTTGTACACTGGTAATCGTGAGTTTATTACACTGACCATGGTTGGTCCACGTTGAGTACTATGTATGATCATTTTATTATAGTAATTGTATTTAATTACGTACTCAGTCACTGTAGTAGTCACCGGCAATTTCGTTAATAAGAGACTGATAAACATCAACGTCCATAATGCCACCAGTAAATAACCGTCTGCAAATATCGGCTGTTTCATTAATTATTTCTGGAGAATTATTACCAGCTCGTTTTCCTCCGATGAGGATTTCTAATCGATCAACATTAGCAAGGACGTTATTAGGACACGGAGTAACGAGACCACTTCCATGAGCAGTAAATCCACTTCCACTTATGTTGCCAGAAGAGGTGTCTGACGGCCAATATTCTTCTTCCTCCTCTTCCTTTTTGCTTGGTTTTTGTTGTTTTGGAGATTGTTGTTGTGGTGGTAGTGGTAGTAATAACTGTGGCAATTGTTTTTGTGGTGGTGGTGATACTTGTTGTGGCAGTGGTGGTAGCACTTGTGATAGTGGTAATTTAAATTGTGGTTGTTTTTGTAGTTTTGGAGATTGTAGCAATTGTTTAGTTTTTTCTTTCATATATTCATGTACAGCCTTATCAAATTCATTAAAATCTTTAATATCTTCATTAGATCTAATTTCTGGAATACCAGTATATATGCGATATACATCCTTGATCCAATTGGCAGAGTTCAGAGATTTAACATGTTCTGGTTTAACATATTTTTGTCATTCATAATATCCAAATGCGGCAATATCAAGTAGTTGGTCTTTGTCCTTGATAGCAGCAATACCTTCAGGTGTAAATTTATCTATTATCTTAATTCTGGTTTTTGGTCGTCGTGGTTGTGGTTGTGGTTGTGGTTGTGGTTGTGGTTGAGCCGCTTGAATACGACCAGCAATATCAGCAGGTAATGTTTCAAGAGCTCGTTGTGTTGCCTCAGTTGCTGTAACAATTTTCTTTTTTGGTTCGACAATCGGTTTAAATAATTGTTTTGTATCCTCTTCAAATTCAACATGAGATTCCTGACGTTCTTGTAATTGTCGTTTAACAGAATCATGAACAGGTAAATATTTTCTAATTGCCTCTAATCGCTCTCGGGCTAATCTAGATGAATGTGGTTCGCCTATAACGACCATTATCAATAATATTTATACTGGCTGTTTAATTTACAGCAGCAGGCAGGGTGAACGACAAAAATTGAGTGACCCGGCGAGTAAACTAAACGCATTATAACATAAAAAACAAAAAAGTCAAAAATAAAATAACAAAAATGAGCTAACCTAAAACGATTTATTATCCGTTTTTTCAAACTATATGGTAATAATAAAAGTTAGGAGGTTCGGTTTGGCGTTATTGACATTATTTTTCAGCCCCTGTAGGAACCTTTATTTTATGAAAAACTTGCTCGAAACCAATTTGTAGGGTTCACCCTGCCTGCTGCTGCTCGGGTGGCAGATGAGGCTACTTGTTCGTTAATTCTGGCACAGCAGCGAATTTCGTTTCTTAGGAAAAATTATGATCAGAGATGTGATCCATGGGTTGGGCCATTCTCCTGTTTGTGAGACTTTTTGCAGGTTGTTGTGAGGACATTTATCACGGAGGTTCCTCGTGCTTGAACAAGTTCTGCTGGTATATTGTATACAGCAGATGACTTCCCTTTGATTAGTGCCTTAACTACGGTCTATACTTCTTACCTGAGGATTTGGTGATCAATCTCTGTTGTGGTCAGTGGGAAGCTTAGTACGGCTTGGTCTCCAGAAAGGTTCCTGCTTGTAAAGCTCTGAACAGTATTATTTCCATCTGTTAAGGGTGTCTTGATCTTCTGTGAGACTTTTGGTCTAGTTGATCTTCCCTCTTTCTCTGTTATCAGGTCTTTCACCAACTGGTATGCCTCTTTGCTGATATTCTAGTTCATGCTTTTCTCGGTTTCCTTACATTGGCTTTCCTTCGCTCGATTTAATCTCTTTGCAATCTTGTTGTTAGTCTACTTGTATTAATCTGCTTCATCAAGGTATTCCATATTCCACCTCAGTATTTCCTGCCAAGAAAGCGGCCGAGGATATCTGCTGTGACCCAGTGATTCTTTATCCCACGACGCTTGCCAAGGATTTCATTTGCTGGGTCTATTATTGAGGTGTTAAAGGTGGTGATGAAGTAGTGAAAGTTTATTTTTTTAGCACCCAGAATACTGAGAGGTGCACATTCGTCGCCTGTCGATGGCTCAGATGGTTGTATCACGGATGGATCTTTAAGTGTTTCAAGTTCAAACCTGATCATAAGCTGTCTTAACTTCTTGGTTATCCTCAAGTTTGATATATGTCATCAACAAGCCATGGTCGCTTCCTATGTCATCTTCTGGGAAGCTACGTGGTTTGATAATGTTGACGATAGACAGGACGTGTCCTCACCAAGATATCGTCAGTCTGGTTGTGCTGGTTTCCGTCTGGGCTTTGCAAAGTCCATCTTTTGGATGGTTTGTTGGGGCCAAGAGTCTTTGTAAGATCTAGGTAGTTTAGGTGGCGAAGCCTAGGAGCTTGAGTCCCCTCTCATCTGTCTGTTCATTAAAGTAGTTAAGCAGACATCTTGCCCGTCTTGCTGTGCGTCTTCTCCTACCTTGGCATTCCGGTCTCCTTGAATGACTAGAATATCCTTCTAGGGTGTCTTGTTAATGAGAGTTTTAAGCTGGCCATATAACATATTTCCTTCCTCGCATCATGGCTAGATGTTGGAGCGTAAACCTCTATGACGGTGATGTTGAAGGGCGTATGGTAATCATCATGTGAGACACTGGTTGGAAACACATGTCCTTATGTACCTTAAGTTCGGCTCCATGCTCACGCTTTCTCTCGTGTCCACTGTCTACTTCATCTGTTGTTCTCTCTTCGAAATTCTTCCATCGCATTTCGCATAGTGAAATGATGAGCCGGTAGTATCTTCCATCTCATGGGTTAGCTCCTCGAGTCTCCCAGCTGGACTTAATGTCCTGAAATTCCACGTTCCAATGGTGAAGTTATCTCTTGATGGTACATTGATGGAAGTTGCACCAGTGACACACTTATCACCTCTGTCCTGGAGTCGAGCGGATGGCGCGCTTGTAAGTAATTCGGGCTATGATCGATCCGTCATTTAGTTATTATTGCTTATCATGGGTAGCTGCAACATGGTGGAGCCCATCCGTCTAAAGGCTGTAGATCACAGACAATATCCTTGTTAGCGTAAGGCTCGCCGTGCTCTCGAGCAAGTTGGAAGACTTCCGCCCGGCCATGTCATGTTACCACCACCTTATTGTTCCCATAGGTAGGAGGATAGTTTGAATAGTAATGGAGTAAATCATTGTTACAGACTTCTAATGCTAATGGATTAACTGTTACCTAGATCTTCTCACTCAAGTATATCACAAGGATATCAGAAGGAGATATGCTGCTTTTTCATTCTTTGTGCCTTAATTTATTAAATCTGAATTATAAAGATCAATTCAGTGTTATTTTTGTAGCTGAACTCATGAGCAAAATTGTGCAGTGTCAAGTCCTACCATCGGACAAGCCTAAGCCCGTTTGTATGGTTTGTCATTCGGCAAGGCACTTTACTCCAACTGCCGTGCCACTAAACAACCTAGTTTTGTTGATGTGCCACAAAGAAAAAAACCAAACCAAGCCTAAAACGTAGACATACTCAGAGCATCAGGTACATGCTTAAATAAAGCTTCTCACGCCATCATAAGAATTATTGTATTTTTACTTAAATGACATAAAGTGCTATAGGTCAAATGTCGGGAGTAACTTTTTCTTTCAAAATTCAAAACTTCGGATTGGCAGCAAAGATAAATGCAACTGATTGTTACGTTCAAAATGAGGCCTACCCGAACATCTTGTGAAGATGGCATCACCATACTTCAAATGATACCATAATTATCATACCTACATGCATTTCTCCAAGTTGAACGCATCCCCACATTCCAATCACACTTGCATACGTAGAGTGACAATTTCAATAAGGTCTAATACACCCAGCAAAACTTTTTTGTCGTTGCCCAGAATAAATACTAAACAACAGCAAATCAACGATTACTGTGAACATGATTCAATATCAGTGGCAATCAAAGTATCTTTTGACCAGATTATATATTTACGTTTCATGTACATTTCCTCTGTGTCATCAAATGCACTTATTTTACGTGAAAGGGAAACATTTTCCAACATAGATACCAAAGAATTGTTAAACAGTACAGTGTATGTACATTTTCAAATTCTCTTGTAAAATATACGCATTAGACCAACTGTCGTGTTATTTATTCTTGGCACAAATTAGTGATTGCGAGTTAAAGTGAAAGGCCTGAACTTTAGTACGAACTAAACAATCTAGAAAAGAACGTTTTTCTTTTCTTCAGCTGGAAAACATGTGAAATATCTGACAGAGACATTTGCTGATAATACATTGTAATACTTTTGCCACCTCATAAGTACAAAATTAAAATATTCTTATTAAAATATTAAACATATAAAGCGAGAAGTATACTTCGTGGAGGAAGACCCCGGGAAGAACCACGAGCCAACGGGAAGCTGCTGAATACTCAGATTCATCGACCTAAGTTTCAACCCCACGTGGTCAGAGGTGCGATGTGAGTGATTCGTAAAGGTGAGTTCCTTGGACCATTCGGCCCTGTCAGGAAAAAATTCCACGAAATCAAGATGAGGCCATATTCTTAACAGTTGAGTGTTCAGACCATCTTCTTCAGTGGGAAGATATTCAACGTAGCCATTGTGACAGTTTTGCAGTAAGATGGATAACACTTTCATTTAGGACAAACACTATACCATTAGAAGACATCTGGTGAAAATCCCATGTTGATATCACCATCCGTTCAGGAGGATTGGTGAAACAACCGTAAGTCAGGTCGGTACCATTTGCGTTCATGACCAGCTAGGTAACATAAATAGTCCTCTGCGGAAAACTCCAAGTCCATCCAAAATGTGTAGCTACAAGATTTGTTTCAAGATGGCGGCCATAATAGTTGCCAGATCGGCACCATTTTTATGACTAGGATGCCAACATCCTGCAAAGTTGAAGATGATTATCGGAGAGGGTCGTTAAATATAACAGAATTGATCTAAGAGACGAAAACATTTATTTAATCAGAAACGTTACATAACATTCCAACATATAGAAAAACCCAGCTGCTCTCCTGATATTGGTAGGAAAAGATTTGGTCATACAAAGGATTACATTTACTTAACACATTAACATATTCTAGGAAATAATTACAGCTATTTTTTATTGCATATATTAGGGAGAAATGTTGATATTTTCACACAAATATATAAACTCCGTAATCTACATGAGTAATACATATTTTTGGTTTATATTATACATCATACATTATATCTCTTTTAAAAGGTGTGATAGTAATAGAAAATAAACAAAATATATGGATATTTTGCATTCATTGACTCCAATATTTTAATCAATGTCTTAGGTTTCCCAAACATTAAGCAGCATCTTTATTTATTTTGAGCCTCTATTGTCTGTTTTTGACGTTCAAGAGAAATATTGAAAATTTATGGTACATACATACATACATACATACATACATACATACATACATACATACATAATTACATACAACAGTTGATTTTTTGTAATATTAAAGATGAAAAGAAGCAAAAGATTTTTCAATTGTTTGTGATACCATACACTGCATATGATAAAAATAATTATCTATGCACATTCTGATTATCTAAACAATCTAATTCTTTTTTAAAATGGAATCTAAAAGTTTATTTCTCGTTCCGACACTGTGTGATCTGAAAAAATACGCATTGGTTGAACATCTGACCTCTCTTTCTAGAATATATTGTTACAATAAACCCCCCAAGTGTTACTACTTGTGCAAGTGACCGTACTGAGGCCACCATTTTTTTTACAGCTGTGATTCGGTTTTGGTGATACCATGGTTCCCTCAGACAACCAGCCGCATCGGCATTCGTCGTACCCATGAGCAACTGCTTCTCCAATAGTTTTCTTTGAAGCAATGGTGGTCCCGGCCTCTGTGCATGCCTTTTGCGCATGAGCGAGGGAAAATGGTATATCGCTGGTAGGTGCGAGGACAAAACGAAATGTATTTGCTGCAAATAATAAATTAAAATTCGGTCAAGTTATACTCAGCAACAAAAGGGATTGCATCTGCGAAAAGGAGATATGCTTAAACGTGTATACTATTAGATGTATATTGTGTTGTGAGACACCTTAGAAATGAAGGAAGGCCCCTAGTGGGCACAAACAACTGATTCTGTTCTCAGACACTGTAATGTGAATGTTTTGCCAGATTACAATAGTTTTTGTTAGTCGTGGCAAAACAAATCAATGCATGATTTAATCAATAGGAAACGTCAAGAAAAAAAAAATGACATAATTCTCAGCTGGAGTTTTAGAAAGAAATCCTGTGTACGTGACTACTATCCGAATGCGGCCCTGTGAAATATCGTATTTTACATTTCTTTTAAATAGTAAATATGACCCGACAACTATAACATGAAAACACTGTTAGATTCAAGCGTAATGTGAGTTACAGGTATCCATACGTTTGCTATTTACGAATACAAGTATGTAAGTACCTTTTTCCGGTTATTAATTTCAGCCAATCGGGTACATTCAAGCTTTATTTTCGTTTAATACAGCGTTTAATATTGCACCAAGCATAGGGCGGTACATGTCTGTGGCTCTGAGTCAAATATTACCTTCACAATAAGTGTTCATTCTACACAGTACGTTTTGCAAGAAAATTTGTGCAAAAGCATAAACAACTCACTTTAATTCTTTTGATGATATCAAAAAATGTAGTTTATTTTCCATTCAATTTTAAAATTGTAAAGAGATTTTCACCAGAAACTAATTATGGTTTTTAACCTTTGATAAAACAATCAGCATCTAGTTCCGCTTTTAAAAGACGAGAAATAAGAATCATACATTGATGTGCTCGAACTTACTGCAGATTGTTATTGGAGGACCACCGGTATTAACTGCACTGTTGACAATAATACATTACACATTAAGTCATTGTGATATGGTAAGTTGTTGCTTTGTATCGACTGTAAATAAAAATGGGAGCTGTAAGTAAAAATATCTTACGTCTGCACAACATAGAGCTTATTAGTAACATTTAGAGGAGGCTAAACAAACGCAGCAACAAAACCAAAGAAAGATTTCATAAATAAAAATACATTTATCTGAACTGGCCGACGAAACTGGTGAGACGCGGTTGGGCATAGTTTATAGGGTTAATTTACAAAGGATGCTTTTGCTGCTATATATCAAAAGTATGTCAAATCATTCGATTCCCAACGGCATTGCTTTTAATATTTTGTCAAATTACCGATATTATACTTCTTTTTTTACCGTGCTTGTGTGCTAAGCACTCTCCTGTACGCCAGTTAAACCTGGACTCTGTACGCCTCATAGGAGAAAAGACTGAGCGCCTTTCACATGCGATGCCTCCGACGCATATTCGGGATCAACTGGAGCGATCGAGTGACAAACAACTAGGTGCTTGAACATGCCAAGATTCCCAGAATGGTCACACTCCTCCGCCAACGTCGCATCAGATGGCTGGGCCATGTGTCCCAAAGACCTTCCTTATTTGCAGCTTGCCTCTGGCAGAAGATCGATCGGACGGCCACATCTCCGCTTCAAAAATATCCGCAAGCGCGACATGGAAGTCCTTGAGATCGATGTCAACACCTGGGAAGAGCTTGCTCTAGACAAGTCCAGCTGATGACATGCTCTGATCACTGGTCTGAAAGCCAGCGAGGACAAGCTACGGTTGCTCGCCGATGAAAACGATCTCAGAGGAAGAGGAAGCAGCTCCAACCCACACCAGACTTAACCTTCAAGTGCAGCAACTGCAGCAAGGACTGCCACTCCCGTGTTAGGCTCCATAGCCGCAGAAGACGCTGCACAACCACAAACCGGGACATCTCTCATGGGCGCACTTCCATCGTCTCCCGAGACTAACGGACGCCAACAACAACTTCTTTTGTAGCAATCTATGAATCATCTGATCTGTCAAACGTATATGATATATAATTGAGGTTTGGTATAATTCCCTTTTCGGTGTTAACATCTAGTCTGATGAAATCACTCTTTTTACATCTGTTAATACTTCTCCTGGCCCAAGCGATAAAATGAAAGCGGATTTAGAATCAAGCCTTCTCTTTTTCTAAAACTTTACACCTATGATGCTTTCTTCTGAGAAATAATCTTTAATTTTTCCGATAATCATTCACAGCCCGTCAGGGAACTACCGTCTATTAAATATGGTATCTACTATAGCTGGTACCCACATTTGATGTATTTAACCAACTGGAGTGTTTGGCTGTGAGCAAAGTTCTTGCACCTTAGCGTATACATTACATACCCCTACCATTAATTATAAAGTGTGAATATATATAGATACAGATATATGCACCCCTATGAACACTGGTATTCTTGTTCTTTCGCCTTTGTCTTCTAAATTACCGAAGAAAGATTTAAAAATAGCTGTCGTTGTTTAGTACAAACTTAATGAAATATCAGATATTAGAAAAAACAGTACATCTACATAGTCACAAAGTATGACTGAAAGTAATATTGAAATAATTATAGTGATCATTTTATTTTTTATGATCTTGATTAATAAGAATGTTCACGGTTTGTATTATACTTTGAGTATAGGTAATATTTAATCGGTTTTTCGGAAGATACCTCTGTGTTATATAAATGCGAGATCAGGTTATCGTAGACTGCTTTGCACTGTATATTTATGTTCAGTAGATAAGAAAGCACAAGTCACCTGCGGTGTGGGCCCTTCTTATCTTGGTTTACCTGGCCATTAATTAGACCAGGACCATACTATTTATAGTGATATTCCTTTCATTATTGCTACAATACAGACAAGCATTATTATGCTGTTCTCAGCTTTAGTTATGTCAGTATCTATAGTGATAAATTCATGCATCGGTCATATCTACTGATGAAATCCCTGCATCATGCATATTAGAAACGGTTTCATTTGTGATGACTTGTTTAAATCCATACATTAATCACAAACATTACCATTTTGTTATTTACCTTGCTGCATTTTGTGCGCATGAATACAATAAACTTATTAGTTGTTTCACCTTTGTTTATAAGAGGTGGAAAGAAGGGCGTGAGCTTTGGTTTCAGGCATCCTAGCATCATTACTTTCATTAGAAGTAATATCTATCGTGCACGTTTGTTCAGTATTTTTGCTAGATATAATCAAGCCCAGATTGGTCTTGTTACAATGTTGTCAGAAAACGGATGGATTTTGAGCTGAGCGCTGCCATGACTATGGATACGTCTTGACTGCGGTAATATTTTTCACTTATCTGTTTAATATTGTGACTTTCGTGACATCTGGACAATGAAAGTGGATTGGGTGGATATCTCGCTTAGATATTTTCCATAGTCTCCGTTTCTCATATATACATATTTATCGTTTATATTTTGCTGAATTCTATGACGAAAGATAATTTTAGCGTGCGTATTGCTCGTATAATAGTGCATTTCAGATGGTAGTGCACATAAAGACCATGTGTAGATGAGAAATCAGTTTGGTTATGAGGTATAGTAATTTAGAAGCAATGGGATCCAAAAAGTAACTCAGTGTTATGAAGATAGAGTTAATATGGCATGTTCTATGCGTAGATTTGAACTACATGGAAATGTTTTAAAATATAGAAATGATGAGTTTTTTTTGTCTCAGAGTACCAGCTGGTTATTAACGGGAAAGGCTAGCTCAACGTGTGAAATTATCGTACGTTACGAGATGCATCCAGAAAGAGATTTGAGATAACTCACCAAAATGTAAGGAAACAACAGTTTAAATAATGTAAATATGCGAAAGAAAAAGCATGCACCTAACTTGTCAATAGGACTGCAAATTATTTACAACACAAGGATGGATTAAATTTGTTAAAAACACTTCAGTGTGTTATAAGTTTCTCCCTCAGAGACCAGTTGCTAAACGCTTGTACTGGGGATTTGTACCTGGTTGTGAAGGAGAACTCCTTTACAATAATCTCTGACTTGACCACACAACAAATACATGATCACTAAAGAGAATACGTCAGGTCAGCAGTATAAAAACCAGTGGTAGGAGAGCCCGAAAAAAAAAAAAAAATTCGCTTTGAAAGGAGGAAGTTGTAAGTCTAGAAAGTTTATGGTTATAGTTATAGAAAGCGTTTTACGAAACGATGAGTGTGACGATTGTCCACATAATAACTCGGGAACAATAAGGCTAGTTTATATACATGTTTGTGGCGCTTGGGCCAATCAGTCACAGATGATATTCAATCGCTTGTTACTTGTCCTTTTGTGTGACAATTGTACCGATAGCAATACAGCTAACATTCAAGAAATAGGGGTCTTATTCGACAGCGGTTGCATGGACGTCGTAATAAATCGTCCCGATAGGAATGTTTACTTGGAATTCCCCTTGAGATTAGAAACGAGACATCTTTCCTGACTTGAGCCACATAAACGCTATATAGACAAAACCCATATACGACTTAAACGAATGACATTTCAAGGGCTCGAGACTGCCAAATATCTCGAGCCCATTCTACAAATGGCAAAAACTCCTCATGTCTCTGTTTTGGAAGCTGTGGACGATATTTTGCAAAGTTAGTTGATGCTGGAGGATGAAAAAGACGTATACGTGAGTATGGCAGCGGAATAAATATTGTCTGATGTTGATAAACATTGCATTGAGTTTTGAATTTTTACGCACGAAAGAACTAATGTAGATAGAATATGTTCTCGTCTGATAATATGCATCCTTCGAATTTTTTGTTTTTCTCAGAAATAAAGGTTTCATGTACTCTGAGTGGCGTATGTGTCCTGTATATTGGGTGATTTAGCAATATAAAATGGAACCGACGGAATGTTGTCCGAAATTTATTGGCCTTGCTTGGAAAGCGACTTGACAGGATTATGTCAATTGTATGAATACACAGATAACCATGTATAAAAGAGCAGTAGACTTAAGTCAATTAAATTCAATACCTTTAGTCCATGTCTCATTTAAAGTGACAAATGCCAACATGTTTGAACACATTTTTCCTATTATAAATTAGAGGAAAAGGCATAACCTCATTTTTTGTGGATTGAGGAACTAAGTATCTTGAAGCCACACAATTATTAGCTTGTTGTCAGATTCAGCAGGATACAGGTGCGTGAAGAGATATTCAAGGATTGAGGGCCGCATTGACTTCTGATCTTTTGTCGGAAAGTAGAAGGTTGCTATCAAGTAAATGTTGAGACAACAGGTATCAGTCCATGAAAACTTGCGATTTTCGACGTTCAAATTGTTGTACGTCATGACAATTCATAATTTTATTTCGATTCTGGACGAACTATTCCACTGACGAGGATGTAAAAACGACATTATAGTTTCCACTTCCACTATATAATATAAGGTACGTGTCAGAACGTACGCCACGTTCCGGTACAGTCCCGCCCAAAGTATAGAAACTATTTCACGTGCAGATCGCAAAACAGGAATTTTAAAGTAGGTGACCGAGTTCTGGTGCTTCTACCTACTAACAGAACAACGTTATTAGCCTAAAGGAAATGGTCTTATGAAGTCAAACAATTTACAGGCAAGTGGACTAAAGAATAGACCTGGTGTCCAGATTCAGAATATGTTTAAATGGATATGTAGTGAGGTCTTTGTAAACGATATGGCTTGGGCTATTGAACGCATCTTATACTGCGATCATTGAAGATGAATTGGGGGGCAAATGACAAGAAGATCCCAGTACAGAAAGTCCCCTAGAGAACGCAAAAGATGGAGAAAACAAAGGTCTAGAGTTATTCAAATGTCAGCGGCGACAAAATCGCTGAGATTTTAAATCTGTATTAATATTTGTATGCAGACAGAGCAGGTCATACTGAGGCAGTAACGCATGAAGTAAATTTAAGCACATCAGAGTCGATCAGAATTAATTGCTATCCAATACCTTTGAATACACGTCCTACAGTCAAGACTGAAGTAATCAATAGCGTGATACAGCCGAGACTGAAGTAATCATTAACAAGGAACTGGAATTGATTGAACCATCAAACTTTTCTTATTCTCACCCAGTGATATAGATTAGAAAATAGCAAGAATAAACCGTGTTTGAATATCAACTTTTTTGCATGTTGCGAAGTTGAAGAGGCATCAATATATTTGGAAATTAAATCTGACCAAGTGGCATTGGCAAGTGTCTTCCTCGATGATGCGTTTTAACGGCAGTCGCAGTTCCAATAGATCTAGAATAATTACAAGTAATGCTTTTCGGTTTCGTTAGGGTAGGCTCGTATTGCTGTCATCATATGCGGAGGTTGTTACAATACACGGAAAATGTAGATACGTTGGTTGACAATATTCTTGTGAATATGGATATGAGCGAAGAGCATATTACGATATTAATTAACGTGTTCGAAATCCTACGCAAGGCCAATTTAACACATAGAAATACCGAGTGTAGTATTGCATGTTCTAATTTGGAATGATTACCGGGATAATTTGTTCAGAGTTTTGTTAGGTGTTGTCCAGTTGTTTACCTCATATGTCAATATTATATAAACAAAACGTTAGAGGAATTACCAAGCATATATTAATCACGAGATTTAACAGCACAGGGGCAAGGTGTAACTGGTTATTGCCATCTGTGTTTAACATTAAATAACGTGCATGACAGTTATATGGTGGCTGTAGCGATTCCACAAATTTGCCTGGTAATACCAGATGATTATTGTTAATAGGCTGGAAAATCCTGTTATTTGCTTACCATCCATATGGACAATTGTTTATGTCAGAAGCAATGAAACTCCTGACATCAAAGAGCAAAATTCTTAAATATAAAATTAGCAATTTTAAAATGTATTTTTCGGATTAGTGTTGATAACTCAACTTCAATAAACAGTCGTATGCCTTTCAGTAGTATTTTATATTACCTTTATTCGACAGTGCTTCTCTTCCTAAAATTGATTGCCTTTCTTAATTGTTACGAATTTTAAAGTTTCGATTTTCTTCGCATCATATGGACATCCTTTTCCTGGACTTTCGTTAAACGTTTATACGCAGATGATGCCTCAGCGGAAGAGACCATAACTGTTCGTTCAATTTCAATTGAAAGTAAAATCAATGCTTACCACAAAAAAGCCCTCCGTATTTGTCAACTGTGCCCGACGGACACGCTGTACATTTGGAAATGAATTCATCATAGTACTGATTCGATTTGCAGCATGTGCCATTTCCTCTGAATGACACAGAATTGTAAGCTTTCCGATTCCTTGGTTGTTCCACGGCATGCAAACTCCTGCATAAAATAATTTATTGTTTCTTAGGTTAAGCATCCATCTAAACATATTGTTTGAAGTAAAAATATTCGAACTATGTTCAAACATGGGCAGATGGTTTCTTGTTAACTGCTCATACTTCGTACGTTTGCATGTATAATGTTGAATACAAGATATACTATTTGGTAGCATTTTGAGAAATAATTGTCAACATTTATTTTTGACTTGCCAGATTACAATGTGTTACGAGACATATTAATCCAAAATGCCTTGAGAGAAAGAGAACATTTTTGCACAAATATTTAAAGAAAATTAAAAAAAAATATTTGATGTAAAAGAAATTGTACATGCGACTGTAAAATGCAGCCAGACAGTGTGTTCTGTAAAACAAATCACATTACAGATGTTTTTTTCAGATTTTCGACAATTTAATTGTCAGTGGATTTGATTGATATTATGTCTGGGAAAAGAGTGTCAGCTCAGTACCACTTTCCTTCAAATTACGATGATTACTACTACCACAGAATACTTCTGTGTCAATCATCTTTAACATCAAGAGTAACGTATATGATTTATACAGCTTAGAAAGTCAAAGAAAGAATGGAAACTCAGGAAGGAAAGAGGATATGACATACTTTGAAAATCCACGGTTATAAGTCTTCATCTGTCTCAATGAGGGAAAGCTACATAGTTGCAAAGCAACTCTTAGAGGCATATTTGTAGATGGTACAGTCAGCTTTGCCTTTTCGTAACCATCCATTTTAATATTCCAATGTGCATAGATAGATGGGCAGATATTACCCAGAGACCTACATTTGGGAAACTCTGTAAAAAAGAAACACTTATGTGGTAACTATCAACACCAAAAGAAACAAAGATGTATGCATGCAATATGCCAATATAATCAGGTTTCGGCCAACCGTATTTCACTAATAAGCATGGACTATATTGTGTTACATAGATAAATAATACATGATATGTATTCAAATCAGTCTTATTCAATACTCAGTTTTCGTCCATTAGAAGAATAGCGTCATACTCAATACAAATAATATACTAGCCCAGATAAGTCGAATGTATTGTATTGAGAATTTTGAAAAATAAAAGTAATGAGTAATACAAATACGTCAATTTCATTCATTAGGCAACACTCTTGTTATATATATATATCTATATCTATATCTATATCTATATATATATATATATATATATATATATATATATATATATATATATATATATATATATTATATAAATATATTCTTAAAGAGTCTGATTTAAAACAATAGCAGGAAAAAGTTTATAGCAGAATCAATGTGTATAAAAACTTTAGTAATTCAATTATAACGCACGTTAAAATCCAGAAAGATATGTATCAAGAGCCATTGTGAAAACTAAGCGCAAAACTGAACATACCATATCAATTTGATACGTTTTAAATAATTCTTATAACAAGTGGCTATAGACTTTAAGCAGAATGACTTACTTCCTTGAAAATTTTGTCTCTTAGTATCCCTTATGTAATCAGATTATCGATCTAAATGTGATTAATATACTGACAGCTGAAACATTTTCCTTAATAGCACGTAATGACCATTTTGCCAGAATTAATTGTTGCATGTAACTGTTATTTATTACGGAAAAATTCGTTTTCTACCACGGCATTTACGGACAGATATTTGGCTGTTGTTTGACTCATTCAAGCAGTTAATTTTCACGTAGCAGTTTAGAAATAACAGTGAATTTTGACTAAAAAATATTAACACCTAATTTTAATACAACAATTACACCAATTCTCAAGTACTACTTACTGTGTAAGCTTTTGTATCTGAGTTATATCGCTCGTAAGTTTGGTTTCATCTTTGTCTTGTTTAGCATTTAATTTTCTGATGCTAAAAACTTTCAAAACTCTCCTCGAACGTTTCGTAAGAAGTTATCCACGTTCATCTTTGTGTGTACATCTCATCTTTTGCAAAGTTACATCTACAGATGATTTGTCAACCTTAGGAATGTATCTAATTTTTCCTCTTATTGCCTTCAATTTATTTTGCTACAATTGATTTAATCATGTTTAAAAGCCTCCTTACAAAGTAATCATCCCAATAGATACATGACTATGTATAATGCTCAAATGTATGAAAAAGACGACAAATTTAACTTAATTCACACGATTGGATTTATAATTGTACAGGCAATAAAATACATTTCAATGCAAGAAATACTGCAATTTTGTGAAGTAAACAAAGCCATGTAGATGGATTTTCAGCAGTTATATAAAATAATAGTAAAGAAAATCTCAATAGCACTGATTCAAAAGCTCACGTCAACTTATCATTTGATGAAAGTTAGATAAAGTCATTAAAGAAAAGATTTTGCAATTGTTACGACCTTCCAAAGCTTTAGGCATGATAGCTGTAACTTTAGACCTAACCACAGCAATGTTTGCAAAGGATTTATTCAGGAACATGTGGTCACAGCGGTGAGTGTAATGAATTTAAATTTATATAAATCCATTCTAAAATAAAGAAAATATGACACATATTGCAAACTATTTTCGTGATTTAGATAAAATTACTCAGCATCATTATCTAAGATAATTGTTAGCGTAATTAGCTGCCTTTTAGTTAGCCGAAGAACTTATTTGTTTTATAATTTTAATGACATTGTATTTAATATGGGAATTGTTACTTTATTATTTTTTCTATTGTATTTCTAGTTAAAGGTTTACATTTACCTGCTAAAGGGACACAAAGAGAAGGGAAGAAGAGTAATAATACTTATAGCCTATTTTAGCAGTTGCATTTTCAATACGAACGAAACTCGATATTTCAATATTTAGTATTGAAGTATGTCTTCACTCAGAGCCATTGACATTTTAGGGGAAAATGGCACAAGGTTATTGATGGAAGGTCTGCAACATTCTTGTGCAGTAACATTGGGGATGTCGTTTAAATAATATTCTTTTCATCCTGACTTTATAATTTTATTGCTGGGAGTGTTGTTTCATTGTTATGTACTTAAGTTCCTTGTTGTGCGTGGTGAGGGGAAGGTGGAATTAGTTGATGAAATAGATGATGAAAGTAGTTTAAAAATAGTATATACCTCAAGAAGTAAAATCACTTAAATATGAACCAAACATCATCAGTGAAGATTGTTGTATGAGATCTATGTAGCCAGGCTTTCAAGGACCAATGAACGCAAATAAACATCACGCTACAGACTTAATATTTTAAAATACCTGTTGTTACTGGACATATATTGGGCATATCTCGGCAGTTATCAAAGTAGGGATTAGGAATGTCGGCCTGCCGGCACTTCCACCCGCTTTCCCCTTCTTTGTAGGTAAATCCGAGTTTGATTCGGGGAGATATCACATATTCCGTACCATCAGGCGGTGCTAGCTGGTTTTCAACAGTTGCTTCTACTTCAACGTGAACCTTGCTCATAAAAATGGATTGCATACTTAGTTCCAAGAGCTTCAGACAAGATAATTCACTTTACTTCAAAATAGATTATGTGTTTATTTTTGTCGTTGTCTTTATACTTGCGTGTCTGTGTTATTGTTTGGCAATCGTGGAACAATTTAATTCTTTGAATAACAGTTTCTTGAATTGTAAATGAAAATAACTGAGATTAAATGATATTGAGAACATTTACTTACTACTGATTCGGATTGATGGTTAATAAGATCTTACTGTACCACACCAAGAAAACCTATTCCATCCTTGTCTTACTTCTGATCTGTTCCAGTCTTTACGAATTCTGTTCTCTTTCTTAAACTCATTTCACCGGACGCTGTCTATTACTTGTATTCCATGTTTACAGAAACAGTGACACTGTTACGATTAATCCAAATCAGCTGGTAGACATAATGAGAAAATAATGGTTTGACCCAAAATGACTGTAGAATTTAAGGTCATGCTAGTTTGTCAACAAGCGTGTGTTGATAGTGTCCGTAATAGACACATACCATTCTAGTAGCAGTAGCAGTAGTAGTAGTAGTAGTAGTAGTAGTAGTAATAGTAGTAGTAGTAGTTTAATTAATGAACTATTAAAGAGACTTCACTTCAGACGTATGGAAGTGGCGTGTCTTGGCCATATGCTATTATTTGAAGGTTTTGCAATTTTCGCAGTCGCATTGAACTAGATTAGATTGAATAATACTGCGATAATAAAATGAAATATGAGCCAGTATAGATTATATAATTCGGCAATTACATTCTTTTATTCTCACATTCTTAGAACATCAGTAGCACTGTCATATAATTGTACCCCCACACCGCACTTATAAACTATTCTTTTAAAAATATCAGTTGATCCTCAGCTTCTGACCTGGATCGTCTGTTTTTAAAAAGTCATCGACAGAATTACTGAACTCTTGTATGAAAGTTTTATCTCCATGTGAAACGATTTTAAAAAAGAATATTGCCACATGTTTATGTGAAATACATCTGGTATTAAAGAAAGAAAATTTACCTTTAACCTTATGACGTGAATAAATATTCTCAGTACTGTTCCCCGTCTAATTTATGAAGTTCATTTTTGTGGGACAAAATATAACTTCAAGTTCATGGCGTATACAATTCGCCAGTTCTCTTCGCCGTCTAAGCTGTGCATTGGAATTTTCGTATGACAAACAATGACGCCTAACCGTATTAGGTATAGAGGTATCGGAATTGGTTTTGTATTACAATAATAATTGTTGGCCTTTATTTTTTATATAGATCCATATATCTCAACTATATTAATAAAACAGCGCATTGGCACTTTGATCAATTTATTTGAATTTAATCTGAATTATTTTCAGTTCTTAAGGCACATATTACCATATAACTTGGCAGATGAACAAAAATAAATTAAATCTTGTTTTTTTCTACAAATGCAAACGTGAACGTCATTGCCTTGTAAAACACTGTAATTCTTTGTATCATGACTGTGAATGTTCTGTGTGTCACCATAACATGGAAAGGATGATGTACTGTCATCATGAAGGCATATGTGAAATGTAATACTTCATGAAACCCTCAAAAGCACCTGATAGTTATTGTATTATCCGGTTACCGTATATCTCAGTCTTTTTACGCTAGGATTTTGTTTAAAGATTTGTATCTAGTGTTAAAGTTGCTGAAGATGGAGTGTCCTAAAACAACATACGTTTATTCATCAGTAAGTTGACACAGAAAAGTATATCCTTGGGACAGAAAATGTTGATTCTGTTTTTAGTGTTGTTGGATCATTAGACACGTTAGATGAATTTGTTGTTTTTTGGGGTTTATCGGCATTAGTCCGCAAATGATAGGCAATACATTGCGACCAGCAAATCAGGTGAATATAAAACCCGGTAGAGCCATATGAAGAACCACAGACCGGCGTTGGTAGATCTCGAGAGTCAAACCCACTCGGACCGACATGGGATGTCAGTGATCTGTAAAGGCCTTCTGCAACTCGGCCACCCGATGCCCCGGTTAAGACTCTATTCTAACTAGCTGTGTTAAGAGTATTAAATAATCAATTAACAGATTACGACAAACTAGTGCGGGTGCTAATAGGGGCATATCTTTACCACCATTATTATTATTATTATTATTATTATTATTATTATTATTATTATTATTATTATTATTATTACTAAAGTGCAAGAATTCACATTTCTAACCCGTTTTCCGTTCTAACATCATAATTGAACAATACCCGTTTCCTGATCTTGCTGACAACTGGAAGGTAAATCTCAAATCGTTGAACAAATATCTTATCATCTTGTTGAAACGATGAAATCCATTTGTGCTCTATTAACCACTGACTGTCTGGGATCTTAAATGGCACAGTATTCCCGGCATAAAGGTCAATCAGACTGATAAATGCTTTATCTCCTCGCTTCGAAGGCTTTGTAGGGATGCTTATAAATTCTAACGAGGTCGTGCATGTCAGTTTAGTTTTACTCAAAAGGGAAGTTATTGATGTTTTTGGCCCAATGCATTCGCGTGGTTGACGCCCTTCTGTATATGCTAATACGTTGCAATAAGAATCTATGGCAGAAAGCATAGATATTTTGTAAGAGATCATTGAGAAGGCCGATATCAAGTTGAGCTTCTCCAATATGTCAGGATCGTCAGAATATTTATGCTTTACTCCGTCGAAGTCTGAATTGATAGCATTAGACGCCTGGAATGATGTGAAAGCCCTCATACAAGCCGAAAGACTGTCCATCAGTTCAAACTGGAAATCGTAAATCTCTTCATAAATGGTGATCAACGTTTGAACCTCTACTTTCGCATTCGGACATATTCTATATGCAGCCAATACTGTTTTGGTTACACCTGAAACTATCCCAGAGGTTGACTCTAGAATGTCACAAGCTTCATCTATAAGGTTCTCCCAAACTGCAGTTATTGCTCGCAAGTCATATTTTGTAACTGCTGGGTCATAATTATTGTACAGCTCAAAGAAAGTATTTATTTGCGCTTTAAGTTCCCATAATGATAATGATAATGATGATGATGATGATGATGATGATGATGATGATGATACAGCCTTCAGACTCTTTATCAAATGGGCAACAGATTTTAAATATATTTCGTTTTTACTGAGTTTGTCAACAAACTTTCTAATCTCACTGATCAGGCTGTCGAAAGCGTGTTTTAGTTTGGCTGCTTTTGCTACACCGACCATGGCCTGAGAGACGTCCTTAGTTGCATCAAAAGTGTCTTTAGTATTTCCACCGCCAAAGATTGTACCCAATGGATTACATAAGTCTGCTATAGCAAAGCTTAATCCTAGAGCGGTTTCTGTTTGGTCCCCAATCGTCGAAAACAATGCTGCTTTTACTATTGCGCTCATAAGACTGTTAAGTGTTTTGGATGATTGTTCTGATGCCTTTTTGTACTGATCCAAATCGTTCGTAATGCTGTCTATATGAATTAGAGCTTTTTTCTTGTCAAACTCTGCTAATGTTTGGAAATAGGTACTGAGTTCCCTGAAGTTATTTTTCATCGCTAAGTGCAAATGTTGTGCCACAAGTAGTACGTTATGCTGTGTTGTTTCGCCAATATTCAAAATTTGCTCAAATCGTCTGTCTTGAAGAAATTTCTCATAATCTATGGTTGTGCTTATTAACTTGATATTACCCCTGGTGTTTGTTCCTGCAAGATACCATGATAAAGAATCTATTATACTCTTAAACGTGCACATAGTTCTATCCATGGATAGGAATTCAGCAGTATCATCACACGGCAGGTGAACCGTGTAAGGAAGTAACTCTAACACTGGACGAAGAGTTTCAATATCATTGTTTTGAAGGGAATGAAATATGTACTCTGTGATCTCTTTAATCCAGGTTTTGACCTCGCTCGCTATCCGATATGCGAAGACACGTGTCCCTGATGATCGGTGCCATTTTAGAATCTGCAACTGTGCTGCATAGAAATATAACTGCATTGTATTTTTCAGCATTTTGGAGGCTCTGTTTTCCCATTGATCTCGTGTGACATATGTCAAGAATTTGTCAATTGTATCTGCTATGTTCGTCCATCTCCTGATCATGCAGATTTTCTCTGTAGATGAAACAGGGCAAAGTCTATCAATTTCTTGTCGAAGCCCTTTCGAGTTGATATTGCCATACAAAGATTTGATTGCAGAATATTCATCAAATGATTTTAGACTTCGAAGTGTATTCAAAAACTGCCATAAGTGCTTTAACGGTGGACCACAGTCAAGTCTGGCAATCCGAGGATGCATTAACCATGCTCCGAGATAAAGATCATAGTAGTATGGATAAGGCTGGGACTTGGAGCTAAAAATTTTTTGTAGGTTTAGGGCATCATCTCCAACAAGGTTACCAATGGTAACAAAATCTATGAATGCACACGAAAGGTCATCACCGGTCTTTGAGTCTTTGCAACGGTCCTTTGCGATTTTAAGGTTCTCCTTCATATTTATAGAGCCAAATAAATTTCTACCTATATAGCTTAAAGATGTATCCCATGTAGGTTTTAATTCGCTTGGGTCTATGTTGTAGTTACTTCCTGGAAAGGCAAGAATTACGCACAGTGTTTGAAACTCATTATGGCCTCTTTGAAATATCCTTCATCGCAAAAACACACGAGTACCACAAACCAAGATATAGTGTGCAACCTCATTTTTGTTCATACAATTTCGTGGTTTACTACAGCAAATTTTGACACGTTCCTTGAAGATAATGACTTGCGTCCCACTTTCCACCTTCATAAACCAATGTAGTACCTGAAAAAAAAATTGCTTATGTACAATATTAATATTTATTTTAAATTGGAGCAGATGCTATGCTTACCTGATTTTGGTACGTTTAGACTAGATATTATGGTTTTAAAATATATATAATTTGCATAGCAAAATTTAAATATCTTTGAAATTTCTATCATCCTATAGCGATAAACAATATGTGCAGTTTGTTTAAACGTGAACACTATATTGTTTCATTCTTCCAAACTTTATTAGTTCCAGTGATTTTTTTTACAACCCATCACATCCATTTAAACATGCGAGATTGAGGACTATATGCAATATATACTTATCTCCACCGTCCGGAACTGAAGAGCTTGACGAAGGGTTAAACTTAGCATCTCTAATGCCTAATATATTTGCCTATGCTAATTAGAGTCAGTTCTTTGGTTTTCAGTCTAAGCCTAGTGAGCCATACTTGGTTAGTATAAAATATATTTCATTTATCCTTTGATAACTCTGTTTATTGTTTGGAAAGGAGTAAAGAGATACGACCTTTTCAGATGTTTGCGTTTATAAAATGCCATTATACTGGCAGGAAATGGGATTTAGTTTGTAAATCGATGTATGTGGGTCCATCTGTCTTTCCTATTCATGATAACACTTCTCCTCTAAAACTTCACTTCTTAAAATAAACATGCATTTTTTAAAATTTTGGAATTAGTCATTTTGTGTGCCATATATATATATATATATATATATATATATATATATATATATATATATATATATATATATATATATATAATATAATATAATATAATATAATATAATATAATACAGATAGAGGGCTCGTACGTACTTTAATATCCTATTTATGAAGTTGTGAGAAAAACGTTACAATGTAAAATTTCAATCGGTAATACGTTTTGATAACCACCTTGATTCCATTACGTAACAAACTAATTGCTGTATCAATTGCATATTAAAAATGCTATACTTACAGGAAATTACATCACTATGCATTCAAATTCGCTTATCCCATCGGTGACACTAGAACATAGCATTTTATTATCCTACAAAATAATGTGAATTCTTCGACATTCAGTCCCACACTGTTAACGACGGAGATTACTATTTTGATTTGCAACATGATGATATTAATGTAGTCAAGCTCTATGTTTTAGGTAATGAAAACCCTACGTACGTCTAAGCTGGGCCGTCTTTAAATGCGATTTGCAGCCTTATTAGATTGACCGTTAGCTTAGTTTCAGAATTTTTCGACATTTTGAATCAGAGAAAATGAAACCAAAGTCAATTTTTTGAAAATGTTCGCAATCGAGCACGTTTAAACCGTATAAAACAACTACACATTCTTTTAGTCGCAGTATCCAAGAGATTGAGTCTATAGTCCTAATGAAATGCTAATAACCTCTTGTAAAACTGACACTTTATTCTCTTGTGGGCCTAAAACGTAAATATCTTAGACTTTAATTTATTGAATATATAACTTATCTGAACAAAGCACCAATTATTCTCCAGCGGCTTTCTTGAAGCGAAATAATTATTGAAACAAATAAACTGAATAAAGTGACCTTGAACTTGGACTTGTGCCCTATCAATAGTATGGATCTTTCCGAGTATAATCTTTCAGTGGTATTCAGTGAATATTCCTCAACACAAGCCGCAGTGGATGCGCTGAGGGAACTATTTATTTAGTTTGATGAATTTGACTTAGTGTGTACTACATGGATAAATTTAGATCTATTAAGCGGAGCTACACAATGACAGGGAAATATATTTGTAACATGTCAATCAAGAAAGTTGAAAGCTTTCATAAAAATAAGAACAAATATAATTAGGTGAGTGTTAGCCGAATTCTTTCTGATATCTTTGTGATAATGTTGAAGATCTAAAAGATGTTCTAATGACAAAATTTATTGACTCTATCACAGAGTGCATAAAAATAATGTGAGACGGTAAATATAACGAAGTCTGTGAGATTTGTCTCTGACAGTGTCATAGTTTCTAACAGATCAACCTCCAGTCACCAATATTCATTGCTTTGTCATTATAGGTGCCAACGAAATGACTCTAAACTCAACATTAACAAATCTCTTTGGAATGTGAAATATGGGTCATAGTGAACTATTTTATATAGCGGGTGTGATTCTCATAGAGTTGTACCTCTTTATTATGCTTTGAAATATTACCATGAAAATAAATGACCATAACCACATGCGAACAAACTTAATAAAAGGGTGTGAAGCATCAAATTCAGGTAATCGTAGCCTGTCTTTAATTTAGGAAAAAATGTATTATTGGCAGCGATGCATATCCTGGTAATGTTGTATGACTCTTTCATGAAGAGAACATAAAAAACACACTGGACATTATTCAATCATGTGAAATATTGGTTACATGGACGTACAATGAGTTAAGTAAAATATTATGTAAGATTAAAAATTTTGTTCCTTCAGTGTTCTTGAAAATTCAAACAAATCTACAAGAGTATGCAGTCAGATTTATGAAATATGCATATCACCGAACTTCATACATGTAAATTACAGATTCATATTATGCATGTGCAACTTCCTCTAAGGGGCGGGCGGGATAAGTGATTTGTAAAGGTACAAACCCTATGATATAAATAAGCGGATAGAACGAAATCTCTGGCCAGATCCACCCCCATTTGCATTGTCAATAACAACGCAGTTTAAATCTCATATATTATATGGATGTAAAGAAAATCTTGCACATAAAAATTGATTTTTCAAAAGATTATTTTGCTTGGTATTTTTTTCAGATATTTATTTTTAAAAAATGAACGAGCAGAAACAATATTGTTGGTCTTCTCAACCACTTGGTAAGCATATAAAATAGATTCTTCCATATATTTGGCAGAAGTGAGGAAAATATGTTTGTTCTTTTACTTTTACCTGTCAAGATAATTACCTTTTAACACGTTTCAAGAAATATGCCTGGAAGTAAGCAGAAGAAAAGAATGCCTTGTTGTACATTACACCTGGATCTTATTGAGCATCAGCACTGGTTACTTATTGCTCCTTTAAACAGGAGACACGTATTGTTAATTTGCTCGAGACAATTATTGTGCATGTACACTAAGCACTTATAAGGCATTTACATGAATAGTTTACAGGTTATTAATGCAAGCCAAGTATTGCCTGCAAAGTTTATTCGGGCATTTAAGGACGATAAATAATAGTAAGCTTCTCCTAAAAGGTGACATCTCAAAATACACACCTTTCCAGCAATTTCCACAAGTTCGTTTAAACAATTTAGAAAGTGAAATAGCCGTGTTGGGCATCTACAAAATCGCTTCTTCAGCCTAAAAAGCAACACAATGCTTCCAAATATTGTACCTATCAAAATTCCCATTTAGGAAAATGTTTGAAGAAACCACTTCACTCACATAAAATACGGCGACTTAGTGGAAACAGCAAGATTGCATTGTACCTCTACACCAATCAAATATTTACCCTCTTAATTTGAATAAAATCGATGAATCTGCTAAGTAGCGGAAACGAAGGCAACGTTAGTCACACGTGGGCAGGAATGGACAAACAGCTTTCTTCACAATGTCTGTATTATCAATTAACTGGGAACAAACGAGAGGTCTCTTACTTCACACAATGCCTCTTATGCTGCATGGCAGAACAATTCCTCTTGTATGTACTGCAACGGTTATCCAGTCAACATATCTGTTAGCATGTGTACTTGAACGTCTATCTCACATTGGCTATAGGTATCAGACCATCATCTATTTTACAGCCAAGGAAATTATACATGTACGAATACTGCGTACCACAGAGGGGTGAGGTGGCTGGGGTAAAGGTGTAGGGAACATTGTATTAAAATATAAACAACAAAGCTAGCTGTGACTGATGCATTAAATTAGAGTTTAAGTGCTAAGCTATGTATCCTGTTGTGGATGGATTGTTGCTGTATGAGTTCCCTGCTGGTACGTCAACATAAAGCAAATGTATGGATTCAAACATTGGTATAACCTCAAACAGTTATAACTATGATTCGCTATCACATAATTAAGACTTCTTACATTTCAAACACAAACTATATGCGACTTCTAAGTTTATGTTATGTTCATAACGGTCTAATAGGAAATCAAATGATTTCTAAAATAAGATTCATACCGCAAGAATAAATTACACATGTTAACTAAGTTATATTTCGATCGAACGAAGAAGTGTAACTCATAAGTATAAGCTAGCTCGAAATATTTGTTCTTAATATTAGAGGAAGTACACAATCAAATTAAGTTTCATCAATGGTCAAGTGGCGTCTTTTACAAGGAAATAATGAAGTCCACCGCGGACAAGATTTTGAAAGCAATCTTTCTTCTCAATCCTATTCACAATTATAAGATTAAAATCAGAGTTGAAGAAGTGTCTAGTTCTTCCAATACGTTGGAAACTACGCAAAGAATGCATGTGATATGGTCTCTGACGTCTTTAATATTGTAGGTGATTTTCATAGATACAATCAATTTTATCTTACAACAGAGGTGATTAATGAATTTCAGCATTGCAAATCTAGCAATTAACCACATGGTTAAAAGGAACGAGAAAAGGTATCGCCCCTGAATTTCCTTATTGCTAATCCTTGCTATTACAATGAAATGATCGTATCCAAGGGTAGGTTTAGAGAACATACAACTTTCCTATTGACAGATCTGGAATATGGGAATGATTTGGATATGAGAATACACTGCTAGATATTACTTCACATATCCTAGATAAATATTTATTTTCATTTTCGGAACCCCATAGATATATGAAAAATCAAAAAGAGCCGATAATCTTTTTAGTTTATGTAGATCGTATTTAAACGTTTGTAAGTCGAGTGTTGGAAACAAATGCCTTCAGTAAGAAATATAATTCCAATAATTTAAGGACAAGCAGAGTTAATGCACTTTGTGGGCTTGAACGTTCATTTCGTCAGTAAAAAGAATCAGTAATTTTCATTGCTTGTCTTTTTCCGACGACAGCTCATAAGTTTTCTGATAGTGACCAAATCAGCATGCTAATCCATGTAGGCGAAAGAAGTAAATGTAACAAGATTTTCCCTATTTGGTAAGATTTATAGACAAACAAGATTGCAGTGTTCCTAAAGACTTTCAACGATGCTCAGTTAAAACCGGAGAATAACCATAAAGGTCAAACGTATTGTGTTTCTGTGTGGTTCAAAGCACAAAACGTGACAAACTGTGACACAAGTTCGATACAACTATTATTTTAAAACGTGCCTGAATTTTAAACAGACATTGCTTGTAATCACAAATCCTCAGGTCATTAATAAGTATCTTCTTTTACTCTCTCACAACTTTTATTCCTTGCAGTTTTTTGCTATCTTTGTATAAAAATATTATTCCACATGCATCATATACATCCAGGAATGTATATATGCATGCATACAGAAGAGCAAAGTTAAGGGGAAAGCAGGCATTTCACAACGGATGCATGAACATGGTTACTGTTATATCACTTTGATATACGTTAAAAACTACAGGATCTATTAAATTTAGACAAACCAAAGGTCACTTACGTCCTCAAATTGTCCCGTATTCTGTCTAGAAGGACCCTTCCTTTACAGAGACTGGCACGTATTGGACGGATATCCAGTGAACGGATCTGTTACAAGATGTACTTGAACATTATTTTCACATAGGTTATGGGTATCAGACAACCATCTATTTTATAGCCAAAGACAGTGTAAAGGTACCAATAGGGTAAGGCGAGAGAGACGGAGCTTAACGACCAAGGAGCTTTGTATTTAGAAATAAACAACAAAGCTAGTTGTGATTGATGCCGAAAGTAATAGGTTTCTTTTGTCACGATTTAAGCTTTACATCCTGCTGTGTTCTCTGTTAATAAGTAAACATCCCGACAAATGTCTGGTTTCAAACCTTTTGATAACCCCAGTCAGTTATAACTATGATTACACGGTATTTCCAGCTGAATTGCAACGAATATTGAGTTACTGTTTAGTTCGTTATATGTTAATGGGAAACTCGAATGATTTCCAAATGTTTTCTGTAATAAGACACTGATTGCTAAACTCAATGACACTGCCTTCTCGATGTTAACTTACAAAATTGTTTTTAGCTTTCTTTTTTTTGCCCAAGTAAGTGTGAATTAAACGTACCTCTAGAAGAAATACACAATCTATAGAAGTTGCATAATTTGTAAAGTAGCGAATTTTACAAAGAAAACAAGATACCTTCTCTTAGTATTTTATTGCAATCATTCTTCTAAATCAT
Organism: Megalonaias nervosa; assembly: GCA_016617855.1. Classification (NCBI taxonomy): domain Eukaryota; kingdom Metazoa; phylum Mollusca; class Bivalvia; order Unionida; family Unionidae; genus Megalonaias; species Megalonaias nervosa. The sequence goes on along the minus strand of JAECUM010011775.1, from coordinate 12,680 downwards.
ATGTACATTTATAAGATTACAATTAGTGTTGAATCTTTGTCTAATTCCCTTTATACATTAGACAATACGCAATGGGCCTACATGGTTTATGTTTCTTAGTCTTGCAGGTGCTGGATGTAGATACAATCCTGTTTGTCTCAAACCAATTGGCTAGGTAATTTCAGCATCGAGAATTTTGCAATATTGTACAGGGTTAAAATAGTTTTAAAAATGTAGCCCTTGAGTTTTCTCGTTGGTAGACTTTGCTATTAAGATAAAATGCACGAATCTCGGGGTAATGTTCGTGATCGTTCAGTTTTCTTTATTGACATATCTAAAATATGGGGATCATTTGGATTTTAGAGTACACTGGATGATAATATTTCTGATGTGAATTTACATAAATGGGAAACTAACATAATTAGTTTCATTTTCTGATCTTCAGTGGATAGTTAAAAAAGATGGAGCCAATTATTTTTAACTCTTACCAATGACTTTTAAAGCTTGTGTGCCTATCATTCTGTGTTTTATGTTCAGGCAACACGCTCTGTGTTACTTTTCCAAGTAAACAGAATTAGTCATTTTCGTTATCTATCTGCTACATATAGCTCATAATTTTCTTGATGGTGACTAAAGCAAAATGTCAATCCATGGTGTCGAAAGACATCTGTATGTACGTAGATTTTTAAACATTTTTAGAGTGGTTGATAATACCATGAGTCATCATGAGACTAACTTAGTAACATGAAATTCTATTTCACTTAAAGTTTTATATTTTCTCGTAAGATAATTGGAATGTCAGCTAGACAAAGACATTACGAAAACAAGCATGAGAATTAACCCAAAGTGCATGACAAGGTAAATTCACAAAGAACAAAATAACATGCATAGTTGAACTGGTTCAAACCGATTTGATATAAATCAAACAAGCACGACTCTGGAGAATGACAATGTCCGACATGAAGGTAAGAAACTGACAGTTAATCAACTAATATTGCACAGATTGACATTTAAAAAGGTAGCAACAACTCAGGCCCAGCAGTCAATTAGGGAAGGAGTAGACATTTTATCTAACGTTAAACAATATTTACAACCCATGAACTGTTACACAGAAATTGCAATAATAAAATCTAAATTCCAAAATAATTAGAAAGAGATTGTTTCGTTGATATAAAATTTAAAATAGAAAACGTTTACACTCAAAGAGCATTACAACTTTAAGGTTTTAATCAAACTGCATGCTGAGGTTGAACATACTTAAAAGAGAATGCTGATGGCAAACTGGTTAATAATATTGGTGTAGTGCAAGGTAATATTGACTAAATATACGGAATAATGCAACGAATAAGCAAACAATTAAATGATATCGAGCAAAAGATTTAGCAATGGTTGAGAGACTGTGGACACTTAAAGAACAAAAGTACAGGTGGCATGTGTTGCATTGATAGAACAAATGAAGGAACACACCAAGATGATCAAAATGTCAACTTATCTGAATCCATTTACAGATATAGCAATTAATATTCCAATGATGCTTTGCCGTTTAGTCTCAAATTAGAATATACCATCCCAAATTGTTGTTTAATGATATGTTTACATGACTTGGTATAAATAAAATTAAAATTGACTCGAAAGCATAGAAAGGTACCTTTACTGCCATTATTTCTGATTTTAAACAAGCTTTGTTTCCTTTAACATTTAAAAAAAAAATTGTATAAGCGTTTTGTACCGACTGAGATCTATGTATAGTGTCAAATATTGAGTCTTTCCAACATCGATCATGAAGATTCTCTTACTTCCAGCCAAACATTTGCCACGTGGAATTAGGAGTCTTGGTCTTTCATAACATTGAATATAATCATAATTTTAGTTGTGCTTCGACGGAAACAAATACGGACTTTTTCACATTATTACTCTGTTCAAGTATGTTCAGGTGCCATTAAAATTTCCTGCGAAATTTCCTCAGTTGCATTTGTTTTGAATTAATCAAATAACGTATTGTATTGACCTTTTTGGTATAATTTGCTTATTTACATGTCTTTCATACCTTGGACTGAGTAAATGTATTGGCAGAGTTTTCAGCTTTATCTAACCCGCACTGGAATACAATGTGCGTTCGTATGTCTGTCTTTGTGTGTCTGTGTGTGTGTCTGTATGTGTGTTTGTGCACGTGTGTTTATCAAGTCATGCTTCTTTGGACGCCAGTATTTGCCGGACATGACCGCAAATTCAATGGTTCTGACCGGTTCATACTCGGAGCAACAGGACGTTGGTGAGAGGATATCCTAAACCTCATCATATCTAATTGTCATTAATTTGTCTATTCATTAAACTGTCAAATAAACATTTAAGGGAAGAAAAATGGATAGCATTTCATGTGTGCTTTGAAGATTGTTTTCTTTTGACATTCAATCGGTTTCTTTCAAGGATGACTAGGTATTGTTGATATAGTTTCTTTGTTGATGGGGCTGCTTAAATGTATTATTAGTGAACTGCCTCAAGGCTATACCTCTAAATATTAAGCTGGTCAAATATTACTAGCCATAGTCAACGTAGCCTTTTAGTGACCTGGGTTTCAAACATCGGCTTCCCAGTACGATGCTTGATTGTTGTTCTGAAGGTGAAGGCAAATTAGAACAAACATCTATACCAAGAAAACGGAGAGAATGCTTTTACCAAACTGAAGAATTTTGAATGAGTGGATTTGCCTAAATGCAAATGTGACATCATTATGTTTGCTCGCAACAATGTGTGAAAACCTTTTCTTAAACTAAAAAAAATTTAGACAAAATCTGTGGTGAACAATGATCATAAACATCTTGTTTACTTCTACCACCTGGTGTTGGTGTGTGTTGCACGCATTGAAATGGAGAATGTGGACATGTTTACGTTTGTGGTGTGGAAAGAGGTAAAGAAATAAAAATTACTAGCTGATCCTCTGACCGGCCGAAGCTATTATAAAAATGTAACCGTTAAATTGTAATGCTTATTATGTGAAAAGCAGAGCCAAACTCGACAGATCTCTGTGTCTATTGATGGGTGAGACTACCATTTGGTTTGGCCATCATTATTTTGCACAAATATATTTTTTAAGTTTCAAATAAACCTTTAATGAAAGTTTAGGTTTTCCCTGTTAAGAGTTCAAAATGTCGCCGGTTTTGTAATAATTATTGGTGTCTGTTGTAAATCAAAAGTTAGAGTAATCTCTTCTTTCAGAATTGATAAACATTAGGGTATTCAGATATTTGAGTCCTAGACTGATATCATCGCAGCAAATGTAGACCCCTTTCAGCCAACTTTCACCATCTCCTTTTTTGTGTCGTGCAAATTTTACTATCCACTATAATGTCTAAGTCTGAATGTTAGAAACAAACATCAGCGATCAGTTGAAAAGTAATCAATGTTACTAGCATAAATATTAACATGGTACATGTTTGCAAAACTCACATTCAGTCATAGACGCTATATCCTGATAAGATATAAAAATAGATGTTTCGTTCAGCGTTTAGACTTAGAGTTATTTGCCTAATATATGAGAATATCCTTAAACAGAGTTTAAATCCTTTCACGAATGCTCCAGTACAGTAGATGACACTATTACCTAGTTTACCAGCATTAGACCATTACAGTTATTCAACGTAGTTTCTGGACATAATGGTGAAATAGTTGGCCATATAATAATCATAGGCTGAATTGGATGAGCAGTACTGAGTGCAATTGATTCATTTTCTGATTGATTTAATAATGTTAATTTATCAAATGTGATATTTAAAACTTTTAGTGTACTCGTGCAAAAAGGGAAATAAATACACTAGAATATACAAGTTCTGTATTGTAAGTACAGTTAATATTAATGAACTTTGTGGCATTTTTAAAAACACTTTCCCTGTAAACAGATTTGGTCGATTTCTTTACTTGTCTGATTCAGACAGGTCATATTCTTTCTGATTTTGACCAAAGTAAGCTATCCATGCACGATGGCGAACGACATGTACATTTACGTAGTAAATGTACGCATGTTTTCTCTATGTTGCTCGAGTTGTAGAGCAAACAAGACTTTCCAGACTCCACTTCCATACAGTAGTAAAAAAATGCGCTATTTCTAAAATGTGTATTGCATTTTCTCAGCATAGCAACGAGTTCTACGTCAAAATGATACGAATATGAAATGTATCACAGTTATTCCTGAGATGTCATCAATACATTCTAAAGCTTAAACAGAGTCATTATTAGAACACGATTACATGGTTCCAAGGTCAAATGTTACCAAGTTGACTATAACGTGTGACACAAGTATACGATAGCCTGGAAACTGCTTTTCAAAAGTTAATCCTTGCTTTGTTTAACAATTATGTGATGTACTTAAGTTGATTTAATCTATGTCCCCAGACTTTTAAGTTCCCCATTAGTATGTACATTTCACACACAATACTACTTGAAACAATATTGCATGAGAAATATCAACGTATAAAATTTTACTTATTTTTTTTATAAATAATACCAAAAGTGGTGTACCTACATATTCAGAAATTGAAGATACATATAAAAACAAAATTCGAATTTCACTAGTGTTCATAGTTGTTTGAAGATTCCGTTCTATAATTCTCAGTTCCAAATTTCTTTTACGAATGTATGGTCATAAACTAAGTGCAGGAAAGATTTAACAACTAATTTAATTATCAAAGTTGTAAAATGAAAATGTAAGTGGAACCCACATTATTATGAATTGAATCCAAAATAATCCTAACAAATTATTTTCAGGTCCAAGAGAATGGAATGAATTTTGCATCCTCAACTGCACTGTTCTGTCAACAGTCCTGATGTACGGAAATAGCATTGTCCAGAACTAGCTTGAATAATTCTCAGTACTCCCAGGATACCATTTTCGTCAATTGAGAGCATTATTGCAGAGAATAACCCAAACGAATGTTTCCTATCATATAATATCTAAACAAAATATTAAATACGTCTGATTGTTCCTGTTATTGTTGTGGTAGGGTTTAACGCCATTTTTCAGCACAAGATAGGCTATACATGGCGGCCAGTGAAAATGGAGGAAGAACACGGGTAAACCCCAAGAAAGAACCACCGACCCACGAGAAGCTATTGACAATCTTTCTTACGTACCCACACTGGCTGAGCCCGAGACTCGAACTCACGCAGACAGAGGTGAGACGGCAGAGATCAGTTACGGTAAGCACTCTAGACAATTCTACCACTCGGGGCCCCAAATGCGTCTCAAGACTGATGTTACAAGAACATCAAGAATAAGACAGAACTTGTCCAGCACCACGTATATACAATCATAAGTGGAGAAAACGCATTTTGCTCCTACTAACTACGTGACAGATTGCAAATATCCCACATCGCAAAAAAACCACCTGACCTAACCCATCCAATGGGAAATAAAATAATTCTTCTAAGAACCATCCTGATTTCATCAGGCTGTGGGAAATTCCCCCAAAATTGTCAAACGGTCTTATTATTAATATTGTTATTAATGATCATAAACAGCAACTATTTACAGATGCTACACAATTCACACTTTAATATCTCCAAATATAATTTTATAACCGTATACAAAACCTAGCTATCTGATATCTTAAATATAGATGATTATTGAAATGTACAGACATGAATACTATTTACAAATACTATAGACACAATCACGTACCAAGAGTTAAAAGAAAATAGAAATACATACTATTTAAAAAGGGCATAACACTGACGTTTCTACTAGCAACCATTGTACAAAGATAAGAAAGATGTTTCTCACATGTTACGTATATGTAATTAAATTGCTTGTGTGTTAGTTTTAAAATTCTTTTTTATTTTATTTTTGTTTCATTACATTTTATTGCAATGATCATTGCAGGGATTCAAAATTCTTTTTCCGTAATTCTGTTTATCTAAGACGTAAAACGTATTACATTGGTAATATGTTTAGTTTACCTTGGTCCACGGTAATGTAATTGCTACGCGAATACGATTGGCTGTTTTCAAGGTTCTTTTCGACCTACGTGTTAATCTGGATAAACAATGTTTTATTTTTATATTTGTTTTAAAGTGATAGTCTAGTTCTTAGATAGAGCTACGTGCATATTGGCAAATATCTTATTACGTATTTCAAGAGTTATTAGATCATGTAGTCTCGCGAGAACTGGATGATAATTCGGGTGAATATATAACCCTTTCTGAGCGCTCGTCAGTCAGTTGTATTCCTGATACCTAGAAGGCCGGATAGGTTACCAGATTGTTTTTGAAATTCATTTGTGTTTGGAATTTAAATAATTTATTCTCTAGAGAACCAAACGAGTGTACTGTTTTATAAATTCTGGGAGAAAGAAATTGAGTGGAAATTTATTCTGGAATTATTCGGAAACATAAACTGTGATTCAGTTGAAGAATGTTGATATTCGTACATGGACCACATCTGACTTCATCGCCTTCCATATTTGTATGTCGTCGAGATTCGAACCTGAATTCTAATAGAACCATTTAGTGATAGGACTTGTATTTTTCATTCTTAGGATTAAATTTTGGATTATATTCACAAACCGTTAATTCCTATTTTCCAATGTTTACATTGTTTTCTAGGGAAATAAATTATTTTGTTAAAATATACAAAGCTTGTTGACTTCACTCTTTTCTTCTGTTACATTTGTACGAGCCTACACGTAACACACAGTTGAGTTTAAAGACCCCCTATCAGTGTCTTACGTTTAAAATCTGAATGATATAAATGATGTTGGTTTGATAGTAGAGAGGTCGGCCTTTCTTCTGAAATGCATCTCGTGACGATAGCTAGTAAAGTATTACTTTTGTTTCTGCCAGAAAATGCTAGATACGTTATATTATGTTTTGGTATTATTTGAAGTCCATATTTAGCAAACGCTACTGTTAAACTCATGAAAATTTCTGTATTCCAAGGAGAAGGAAAGCATATGTACTTCATGCTATTTTCCCTGCACACGTAAATTATTGTTCTTATCCATTTGTAGTTTTCCAAATAGTGATAAAGACAAAATTATATGAAATGATAATGTAATACGGATTTACTTCAACATAATTTTAAAAAAATGTTTTATATATGGATTTTCTTGATCACTTTTTAAACTGTGAGAACGAAAATTCTTAAGTTAGTTTTCTTAAAAAAATAACTATTTTCAAGAGCGTGAGGGATACAGAACGACACAATAAGACCAAATTTGAATTAAAAATATAATGCTTTCTGAAAATGAAATTTTATATTTTGTGTCATAATTCTAAAGTTGGCTTATCCTTGGATCATTGTGAGAGGCAATTGTTATCCCGCTCATCTTCAACAACGAGCTTGTTCTTGAATGTTTCTTTATCTTTGATAAGTGTTTAGTTTGCTTTTGTTTTGGTCGTTGCTTCTGCATAGTTGTGTCCTACACCATCATCTCTTGAGTCGTTGGAATTGCTGTGTAAGTTGTCTAGCCTGAAAGATGCACTAGTTTTCATTTGTCCTCCCTCCCCGTTAAATACATTATATTCTAGAAAGAGTCATTTGCTCTACTATGCCGTTTTACTTTGATTGGTTTAGATCTCCTAAGGCGTTCGTTTCAAGCTCTGTAGATGACGCACAGCGGATGTGCAACGCCAACCAAGTTTCCATTTTTGGCCGCGTCATAGGCTGCAAATCTTTGTTATATTGTGTATTGTTTTAACTTCATTATTTCAGATCTCTCGAATTATCATTATTATTGATATATCTTTGACGACATTTTTCTTGCAAATGTTTATTTTTACAAGCGCAATATAAATATTAAACTTTGTAGAATGAATATTTTAGTTAGATGGACTCTTAGCACTGAATATATTTGTTTTGAAGATCTATATATTTGAAAACTAGTTTATCTCTCTACAATTTAGAAAAATGTTTCTAATCACCCATCTATATATAGGTCATTACCGGATGTGTTCCTTTACTATGTTACCTTTTCCTTTACAGTTGTATTTTTTCTGTCCTTTCACAAAGCATTTTACTCAAAGGTGCAACAAATATCCGCATATTAGTTTCCTGTATTTCGTCCTTAAATTGTCATCTCATTTTCTTCTCAATCAAAGGAAACGTGTAGATCTTATACAGTACCTTATCCTAAAGCAGTTTCATGCATTACATGGAATCTCAAATTCAAACACCAAATGGTCTTAGCAAGATTACAACTCTTGAGACGTAATATATGCAATACAAGCTCTTACATATTTTGAAAACGTCACATTATAATCTGACAATGATGATTGTACCTAAAATACACGATGTATGAAAAAATCAGAATGAATTAAAAGGGTCTGTGTCAATACATGATTTCGTTGTGATATTTACTGCTGGCAAATATCTACTAGAGTTAGCGAACCCAAATAAAATAATCTTCATAAGATAGTGTTTCACAAGCGGAAATATATGCTTCCTCTATCATATCATGCACACCGAATGTTGAGCAATAATGTCGCCATCACTTACGCTTTGAAATTAGATCAAATTTAAGCGTCTTTGATCAATTCACCTGACGTATATTCAATGTTGTGTCCGATTTTATTTTTCGTTTAATACTGATTGTGATCCTTAACATCAATTGCTGCAAAACTCTATGAATATGCTTTTAACTTTTCCAGAATTTAGTCTCGTCTTTGAATGAATCTCTCTATATACAAAGTTAGATTCGAAAATCATTTTCACCACTCAAAGTATCACTGTTACTCATCTTCACACTAATCTAGCAACGTGAATTCTCACTCAGTTTCCTTTAGTCATTTTCTCGCATAATAATTAGAAGGTGAACGAGACAAAAGGTTGTTGGAAACAATAATCACAAAAGTGGTGAAAAGGACAGCTGATAAAAAGGACGAAAGATCCCTGCAGTGTTGATGTTTTTCTCCAAATCAAACTGATACTCAAAAATGCAAGGCCCTTGATAATAACATTTCCAAAAATATCACAACATGACGAAAACAAACTGTCAGTATTTAACTACTGTTGAACAGTTTGACATTGATAATATTTGCCAAATGTCAGATACAAGGAAAACGATTGCAGAGAACAGAAAGAGCACTTTTAACCTTAATACATGTGTTATGTATTTTTAATATGCATTGCTTGTTAATTCGTGTTCTTATTCCTTATTTCATGATATACTGTGAGTAAGGAAACTTTGTATCTAGTGGCTGTCCTTATCCAAAATCATTAATAGTTTTAGTAAACACTTTTTTCTCAGGGTGAGGATTATTAACTGAGTCATTTTTATCGCTAGACTACGCGATATTTGCTATATGTTTTATTGTGATTTTGATGAGGGACTTTCTAGTTTTAACTAAAATCTTTCAAGAACAATATGTTTTGTAACCTTTTACAGAGCATCTTTTTACGTCTTAGTTTAAAATATAAATATTGTTTATCTGAAAACTAGGTTTTCGTGTTTTAAGATCGAGCAGAATCAATTTGTATTATTGTTGTGTCCAGTAGTCCATTTGAGCTTGAATTTATTTTTTCAAATTATTCAAGTGCTTTTCATCTAGAAATACGGAATGCTCATATTGTTGGACCGAGATATCCAATGGGCTTTCAAGTACATTCAAATCTGTAATTATATTACTGTGTCTCAAAAAAGAATGTTGGTACAACAACACGAGATGGCTGCCATTGACACACCAAGACACAGCGTTGGATTTAATTTGGATTTCCACCAAAGTTTATTCAGAACTTATATTCTTCCTCTATATAATTCTAGGATATAATTCACAATACCATTACTTCCTGTTTTCATTTTCACATTGTATTCCAGATAAATAAATTATTTACTGAATTTTACAACGTTTGCTGTTTTTTACGCTTTTGTGTAACTTATGTTAGGAGCATAGACTAATAACATGTTTACTCAGCCTTGCAATCAGTAAGGAAAATGGGAGATAATTTATCTGACGTTATACAATAGTTACAACAAATGGATCAGAAAATAATTCCTGTACTCCATGGCATAAAAAGTAACAAGTATAGAAAGCTACATCTCTGCACAAGTTTGAAAAGACCGAAAGCAAAATGAATACAAATGACGACTTTATCAGATATATGAGCATAACTTAGATATATTTATAAAGATGTAACGAATTAGATGCAATCAACGAATGATTTGAAATTCACGTGGTTTTACATCAAAATGCACGCTCAGGTTGGATCAGATCCCAACGAGTTTGCTGGTAGAACACTAGTAATAGTATTGGAGTGGTACAAATGTGTAACTGTTCAAAATAGTAAAAAGAATAAGCAAACAATTAAATGATTTGGAGCAAGGATTTATGACTAATACAGAGATTTTTTGAACTTAAATACAGAACAAATTGTTCTTCTCTGTCGGATATTCTGTCTGTTTTAAGGCCTCTTTCTTAACTGCAATATGCTCCGCATCGACGAAATGGTATAATTAAACTGGTCTCGTTAAAGTGACAGAGTACCTTAAATACTCTTGTTTCTGCTTTTATACAAGCTTCGCTTTCTTTTTAATCTTTCTTGGCAAATTTGTACAAGCACATTCTTTGAGACGTTGAGACTGATATATGTGCAGTGTCATATGTTAAACAATGTCGAACATGGGCCTTATGCTTTCTCTTACATCCAGCCGCAAATTTGCCATGCGCAATTAGGTTTCCCTTTCTATGATAACGTTCTATGTATTCTATCTTATCTCGTCATTTTTGGTCATCTTCATGTGTCTCAGTGTACTTCTATTTCTAATTTGACAAAAGCCGCTGCCGAGTTTTTCAAAGTGTTCCACTTTTCACGAATGGTCAGTTGTCAACATAATGTCTTACGATTCTTCAATATTACCATTGTCAAGTCTGTACATATTTGCATCTGTTTGCAATTGATCAATAAAGCAATTTATTGCAAATGTGTTATTAATTAATAACTATATTAATTAATAACTAGGAAGTTGTAAAAGTACCAAGAGTAATAAATCATTAGGACGGAGCTAAAGGTTTATGGAATATTATATTCAGAAATAAAAAGAAAACTAGATGTGATTGGTGCTTTAAGAATCTGTAAGTCATTTACTTTGTCTCTTTTAGTATGATAATGTTCGAGGTCGTAACGAGTAATACGAGTAATATGAGGTCAATTTGTCACTTGGTATGACTTCTTTTCCTTCAGATTGTTACTTTTCTCAACATTAGGCTCGCATCAGCTATATGTGCAATAAACGTACATTGCTGAATCGGACTCGCTTTGTGATCAGACATGATCATAGAGTGCGACAGATTAGGTCATCCCATTCCTAACGCCGAATCAAATCTCTGATATTTATATGATCAGCCTTTGAAAACGAAGTTAATGGACGAGCGGGGTGGGGTTGGGTGTACGGGCGAGTGAGTTTAAATTTCTAAGCTTCGATTCTTGAAGAGTTTTAGTATATAATGAAAAGAAAATTGTATTATCCAAAGTTAAAATCGAACATATGTCATCATATGGTAACACTGTCAAAATACCATGTTTTTCGCAATCATATAAATTCAGTATTAACGTAGGAAAAGAAAATATATATTTTTAGTGGTAGTAGTAGTAGTAGTATTTGTAGCATCAGAAGTGTTTTCATTATTAAAACTGTCACAATGACCCATGACACCTAATAATCGCAATCACATTAAAGCTTTGCAAGATAACAAAACAACACATTTTTAAACGCAAGAACCTAAAAGTACAGTTTTAAACTCAGATTGCAAAGAAAACTGATTCGTTTTTATTATCATTATTAGCAGTCCTATTATTATTATTATTATTATTATTATTATTATTATTATTATTATTTCCACAACGATCTATATTGTTTTCAAACTTGCATTCCCAATAGCAAATGCTTTCTGAGAATATGGAAACAATCCGATCGGATACCACAGCACCACCCAAGAAAAATTAAACCCACAGCGGTGAACTGAACGTACCAAAAGAATTGTGATTCCACTTCTCCAGTTGGATTTCGCAAACATTTGGTACCCTCGTATACCCCAGTCTTTCTGAACATACCAAGATACATAGCACGGTATACCGCAAATGTATTACGGACAAAAATTTCGTTTTCTCAAGCAGGCGCCAGGGATTTTCTTTCTTTGAATATCCTGCTCTCAAACAGCTGCAAGAAATATCTTGATTTGATTTATAGCAAAGAACACTATATTATATCCATTGTATTTTTCACAAATAAAATTATTTTGAGGTGAAAGAAAATAAAACATCTCGGCCCTCAGAAAAAACTTACCCCTTCCTCCGCCAAACTTAAATCAATACCACGCATGGTACATTAAGGGTCTATCCGTATATTAACTGATGTATAGTTTCTCAAATAAAAGCTATAAATAAAGTGAGATGATAAAGTTTACATTATAAGTTACAGCTTATTGATAAAAATAGGAAGCAATGACCCCGACGCCTTAAATTTAGATAGACTCGTAACACATGTTTACATAGCCCTGCAATCAGTACAGTGAGGGGCAGATACTTTATCGAACGTTACACAGTAGCTACAACTAATGGATCAGAAAATCATTGCTGTGCCTAATGCCATAGAGGGTAAGATGTAAAGAATGGAAAATATCAGTTTTCAGTCAGATCTTGATCTGTTACAGATAAATGTCAGTAATGATACTCCAGCTCCAACTAAAATGATCCAAAAAGTTGATACACTATT